>BQNB010043370.1:0-45547 GCA_026074375.1 Tanacetum coccineum
AAACCCATCGGGTCAAACAGGGTTTCGAAAATATGAAACCCGGTTTAATTTGACCCATTTTTCTGGTCAGAACCGGTTCAACCGGTTGACCCGGTCGGGTCGAACCGGGTTTCAAAACACTGAGTACAATGGAATGTAGTTGAAGTACCACATTAACCTAAAGCAACCTCTTGAACAACCACTAAAGCCGTTTGTGACATGCCACAAAGCGAACTCAAACTAGATACATACATTGACAAGAACACCAATAGGGAGTTCACATAACACATATCCCAAATCTATCCAACTGCTGCATACTAAGAGTAGATTAGGTGATAACTAGGGGGTTTGGCTTTCACATAAGTTCAAAATTAAAGAAAAAAAAATCAAAGAAAATGAATAAATTAAGCATTTTTATTGAATTAAGTAGGGATAATGCGATAATGTCTCAAAATGAATGAAACTTGACACTTGTTTTTCTTCTTCTTTCTGGTACGTAAAAACATTTAGTCTTCGTCGTATATGTATCAATCACGTATAAAATTCTAGGTATTTTTTATACATTTTAGACGATTATACATTCAAATGCCTAAATTGTACATCCAAACGATTATCAATCATGAAATATTTTCATAATGTTATCTTGATAACTCCTCCCGTTTAGATTTTGTTTTTCATATTTTTATTTTGGGTAGTCTCATAACAAGTAATCACTTTATCTTTTAATCAATTAAAAAAGATTTTAGTGAGTCAAAATGATATTTGATTGCTAAAAAGTTCAATTAATTAGAGCTTTTAAGACTGTGTATTTTCAAAATAAGCACTTATTCTAAGATTAAAAGAGTGTAAATTAAAAAACTAACTTACTCGATTGGTCGAAAACTTTTTAGAAAATAAAGAGAATTTTGCATATATACCTACTTAAACTTAAATATTTGCATATTTCTTTCAAATACAAGTTTTTAATACATGATGTACATTGCAGGTTAACATGTCTTGGGTATATATGCGAATATTCAAGTTTTAGTAAGTATATATGCAATTGTTCCTAAAGAATAAAACAGTACTCATACTTTATAAGGAAATTTTGTTTTCAATATATAGAAAAACTACGAAAATGAGTCTTTTTTAAAGCAATAAGTAAATAATGAGAAAAATATTAATTGTGGTTAAAAAAAACAATTACATTACGTGGGTGAGTGTGGCATAAAACTATATGACAAAAGCAAAAAGATTTTTTGTTTTGTTTCTCTCTCTTGGTTCTTTCTTCTTCCCAAAATAGCCAATGCCGAAACTTTTTTCTTAACCTAGTGTGAACTTACTTTCAGTATACCATCAAACGAAAGTATTCATTTGACCTTAATCCGGATTTACGTTGTTTCTAATCACGTAACTGGTTTTACTCCTTTATTGGTCAAGCTAAGCCAAATGTCACTTTGCGTAACCGCATCCTTTCCCGTTATGGGATATGCTTTACTTGAGATACAAAACAATTAGCTTGTTTGCATCAAGATGATTAGTGATCACATCCATTGTTGATTATCATGGATTAAAATCAAAATGACTAATTGAGTTTGTGGTATTTGAAGGTTAATCATGCTTTGAGTTTTTCTTACATCCTAACTTATAAATGATTTACAAACTCACACATGTATTCCTCACATGTCCTCCCACACATACAAGATGTTTTTACAAACTATCACATTCCTTCATACACCACTTCTATACCATACTTCCTACAACATATCCTTCTAATCATTTGTTAATCTCTTTTATCCTAACAAATGATTAAACATTCCTTTCTACATAATCCTACAACATATCCTTCATAATCATTTGTCTAATCCATTCTTACCCAACAAATTATTATATATTCCATACACTCTAAACACTCTTTTCTCAAAACATCTCATAATCACATATGCTCACTCTTTTCTCTCTTATTGGCAATGTGATTGTAAACCCAAATTAATCCTTTGATTTCACTCTAATCATCATCATGTTTATACTTCTTCTTCTTAAACCTCTACAAGCCTAAACCTTCCTCACTTAAACATTGCCTAATCTTATCTTCACATGGGAAAACTCATATTCTCTTACACCATTGTACCTTGTATACTTCTTGTATCCTAACATTCCAACATAGGCTCCTCTACATCACATCAAAACATTCTCCACCACGTATCTCATATTCATCATCTTCCTTACACAAACCAATTTGAATTTCACACACACACACACACACACTTTCATCTTAACCATTTGATCATGCCATTTAATCAATCCAACTTACTTCACTCTCATCTCCTCTCTTGATTGAAATTCAAAATACCACACACACACTTTTTTTCATCTTCACCATTAATCATGCAATCTCACCTATCCGAACTACCTCATCGCCATCTCATCTTTACCCTTGATTTTAAATGTGATAAAGAGGCTCCTTTCCATCCCATCAACATCATATCATGACAACTCACATACACTCATCCTTATCATATCCTCTATTACACACATATGAGAATACAATTTGAAATTCAAATTTCAAATCTTCCCTCATAGCATCCACCCTTTCTCTCCAAGTTTAGAATATTCTTAAAAATACTCCTTTGTACCCTAACCAACTTCTCAAACCTTGGTTAGCTTCCAACTAGACTAGTTACTTTGGAGGAATACCAAAAATACCTTTGTCCGATAGTTCTTTCCTATCTTTCTCAATATCAGACAAACGACCCCTAAATCTCTTTTAAACACTTCACAAACACTTTTATCAAATGGCTATTTGAGTTCGTTAACCTTGAGTATAAGATTGATTAAAAGGTCATAGTATGAAGTACACTTGGAGGTTTAACAAGTGCGGGTATTTAAAACGCCAAGATCCTGAAGAAAACAATTCGAGAATCTAGTGCGTTGGCCACGCGCTGCCAACTCATGACAACTCATTCACACACCACCCTTATCCCTTCATCCAATTCTCACATGTGTTTAATAAATTTAAATTTTAAATTTCAAATCTTCCCCCCATAACATCCACCTTGTCTCTCCAAGTTTTGAATATTCTAGTAATATTCCCTTGTAACTTAACTAGACTTTCAAACCACTAGTTAGATTCTAACTAAGCTAGTTACATTTTGAGGAATACCTAAATTTCTTTTCTCTCTTTACAATATCAGATAAGCGAAAAGCTTTTAAATACTTCACAAACGCTTTTATTAAATGGCTATTTGAGTTGGTTGACCTTAAGTATAAGAATGATTGAAAGGTCACAGCGTGAAGTACAATTGGGGGTTTAACAAGAGTGGATAGTTAAAAAGCCAAGAACCTAAAAAAATGGGTTCGGGTCCCTGGCGCGCTGGCCACGCGCTGACACATGGCCAGCGCGCCACTTGCGAACTTATTTTACCCACTTTGGGTTCTTGGCCTATAAATACCCCCTATTGGACTTTGTATTCCTCACTTCTTGCAAACATTCTTTCCTCTATTTTCTCTTCTCCTATCCTCTAAGTCTAACATCTAAGTGTTCCAAACTTCTCATCTCATCATTCTATTGAAGTGAGCACATCTCTGCAAGAGAGCCACACAAGTACCTAATCCATACTTGTGTATTTTGTCGAGGGTCTTCTTTCTCATACCCTTTCTTTAGAATCGAGTCTCTATGTTAGGTTAGGACTTCGTTCAACTATTTATAATTCAATCAATCGGGTTGTAAGGTAAGTCTTATATCCGAGGGATCAAGCCTAGATCATTGGGGATCTAGTTGAGGTTTGGTAAGCTTCCAAGGGGAAGTCTTTGTGGTTATAGGTTAAGTTAAATAACGGGTTCTTAGGGGTGGATTCCGAGGGCGGAATACCGTAGGTAGTAACTCTTCTTCGTGAGCGTCGATCTTTGTGCATATAGGTGAAGTTAAGTGTAATACGGGTTATAGTCCACCATAAGGATTATACTTGAATAGCATGATGTCGTGGATTCGCAACTAGACACACAGAAGGACTAAACCCCCTTCCCGAACCAGTATATATCGTGGTGTCTCTCTCTCTCTCTCTCTTTATCTATCTACTTATTGATTCTTTTCTAAGTAGATCATCACACCACTCGGCTCTTTTGAGACTTGAAGTTTTATAAACTTCAAAGAAGTCAAGAGAACCGTATTCACCCCCTCTACGGTTTTACAACGGGTTATTAGGGGTGGATTTCAAGGGCGGAATACTGTAGGTAGTAATTCTTCTTTGTGAGCGTTGATCTTTGTGCATATCGGTAGAGTTAAATTGTAATACGGTTTATAGTCCACCATAAGAATTATACTAGGAATAGTATAGGTGTCATGGATTCGCAACTGGATGTACGGAAGGACTAAACCCCCTTTCCTGAACCAGTATATATCGTGGTCTCTCTCTCTCTCCCTCCCCCTCTCTCTCTCTCTCTCTCTCTATATATATATATATATATATATATATATACACACACACACACACATATAGGGGACAATTCAATACAAAACCACTTTTTTGTACATAACCTACAGAACCACTTTGGACCAATAGAAATTTAGTATATTATTAAATGTTTTTCTTAATTCAAAAGGGTATAATAGTCAAAACACATTTTTAGTTTTTTTTTAATTTTTTAATTT
This sequence comes from Tanacetum coccineum, assembly GCA_026074375.1. Taxonomy (NCBI): domain Eukaryota; kingdom Viridiplantae; phylum Streptophyta; class Magnoliopsida; order Asterales; family Asteraceae; genus Tanacetum; species Tanacetum coccineum. Next base: position 4,610 of record BQNB010043370.1, read on the forward strand.
AAAAAACGTTTTTTATTTCCTTAATTTTTGGAATTAATTTTTTTTTAATTTATACTTTTTTAAGTATACATGTTTTTCAGAAATTAAGGTGCATATGTGTTTTTTAAAAGATTGCAAATTTACATATGTTTACTGCGTAGAATTATTTAGACATCAAACTTATTTTTTTTAAATGGTAATTGCACTTATGTTTATGGTTTACATTTTTTAATCTTTGAAATTTATAACCAGAAACATAAACATATACATGTAAACTCTAAATTTATAACAAAGCAAAAACCTAAATACAATACACAATTTTGATATCAAATGAAATACAATTAAATTACAATATGGATGTGTAAGAGATTAAAAAACATGTGTGCACGCTTCAAGAACGTATATGCACGGCTTCGAGAACATATATGCACGACTTCAAGAACATTTGTGCACCATCTAAAAAGCATAAGTGCATCCATTAATTATCTTGAACATATATGCACGTACTCTAGAACATTTGTGCACGTTGCGGTTTCTCATCGAATTCATCGGAACATAGGTGCACACCTTATAAAAACATGTATGTTATCGGTGACCGTATAAACTTCAATCAAAGACGTATTTATAAAGCACCAAAAACGCAACCCTGTTACGAAACAAAAACTAAAAATTAGATATTCAATCATATCAGTTTAGGTAACAGTTATAAAAAAGAGAAAAAGAGAAAAAGCATACTTATGTGTGGAAATAATATTGATTTTGCACTTGCCAAACTTTCCAGCTCCTTGCCATGTAGCTGTTCGAGCAGGTAAATAAATACGAACATGCCATTCATGAAAGTTATATTATTATTTTACCAACATAGAGTATACATCTTGCATCAAATAAAACTAACTTTCCTTAAGAGATGACAAGTCTCAAATCCCTGTCTCTTACTAAAAGTTTATACTATACATCATGATAAGAAGGCACCGCAGAACAGTTAGCCACTTAGTTTACTAGTTTTCCTGCAAGTATTTAACACAAGTATTATGTATGATATCTAGTTCTTCACTCATTAAAAGAATACGGCCGGATTAGAAAGGGATCGTATAATCAGAGAAAGCTAAGTCGAGAGTGAGTTATCACAAACATGCTGCAAACACTTGATATATCACAAATTCACAACCCTCATGACTATCCGCTAATCGTGTTTTTATACAGCATGTAAGTAGTTTTAGGAGTGCTTGGGATTGCTGACTTGAGAGTTAAATAAGCACTTTCACAAAATCAGTTAGGGATTTGCTTATTAACCAACACTGATAATCTGTTACGTAAAAAAACATAAGAAATTTAACAAGTTGCTGATCCCATTCTGAACAGATCTTTAACTCCTTAGCTGATATAAGGTTTAGTTATATTAGATAAATCCAAGACAACTATGGTAGAAACTTTGATTGGGAATATCGCAAACTATGCGAAAACTAGGTTGTGATACTAAGAAGAATAATAACAATTAACCAAACATTGCAGGTTCAATATATTAATACGATCACTCTTAATAGTGATAGGGTTTACAACCTTGAAGCTATAACTAACTATGAGTAAAACGTGTATATGATGATTGTGTAGAGATTGATATCTTTTCTCTACACCCTAGGACCTCCTTTTATAGTCCAAGGAGTCCTAGTAGGTTACAACACATTTAATACTTTCCTATGTATTCTACATTAATACATTTTAATGCTTTCCTAATAAACCTTGTAACCTCCTCATCATATTTAATACTTATTAATGCTTTCCATAAGTATAAGGAAACTAAATCATTTGAATATCAATCATGATCTTCATATCTTTGATCATATCTTCTACAATCTTCCATCTTTTGTAGAATCTTCATTATGTCGATTTAGTCCCTCTTGTTTCATTTAATTCAAACAGCATCAAGGAATCTTTAATTCCCAACAATCCTCCCCTAAACTTGATATTCATCTTGTTAAATCATCAAGTTTCTTGAATGAAGATTCCCAACAATCCTCCCCTAAACTTGATATTCACTTGTTAATCATCAAGTTTCTTCAATGTAAGCTTCTTGATCACCAGGAGGATGTATCCAAACACTTCTTCACTTCTAATTGTTGTTTGAAATCTTGTTGTTCTTGTTTCTAGCATCATTTGAAGTCTCATCAATGAAGGTAACCTCTGCATCTGCATCATCAATCCTCCCCTGTTTGGATGCATCCTCACCCAAACTTTCTTCATTATCAGATAAGTGGTTTTTAAATTCTCCAAATCACGAACCATGGTAAGAAAATTGGTACAAAGAATCATTAATTCAATAAGTTCAAAACTATCCTCATCACTTTGAAGTGAATCACAGAAATGTATAGTTTTTGGCAAACTACCAGCCATAAACGGATTTGATGATTCTTTACCGGTTGCCGTTTGCCCCGGAATAGCCAATTCTTCATAATAAAACATGGTGAATTGATAACCATATAGTTTTGGGCAAACTATCAGCCATCAACGGATTTGAGAAGTCTTTACCAAGAGCCGTTTGCTTTGGACTAGCCAACTCTTAACTGTGAAGCATGGTGAGTTGAGAACCATATAGTTTTTAGCAAACTATCAGCTATCAACGGATTTGAGAATTCTTTACCAGATGCCGTTTGCACTGGAATAGCCAATTCTTAGTGTCGGTTAGACATGGTGAATTGATTACCATTTGTTGTGTTGAAATGAAACCAACGCCTAAAAATTATCATATCCCTTGTAGCTTGCCAATTCTCAAAACCAATATCCATAGATTAGGCTAAGAACAAACTATCTGAGAACCAAACTGTGTGTTTTATCCGATATCCATACCCAGCCGAGAACCCAAATGCTTCATTATCCGATATCTATCAAAGCTGGCAGTAGTAACTGCTTTCCAATAGCAGTACTAAAATGCAACGAGCAGTATAAACTTTTTAACATAAAACTGCTTTCACACTTTCCAATAGCAGCACTACAAACTTATCTTTGAATGCTAGCAACATCAAGTCTTGTATTCGAGTTCCATAACAGCAGTAGTATCACAGAAACACTTGAATACAAACTAGAAACAATGTGAATATATATGGCAGTAGTATCATTGTTACTACTGTTTTCTCTCTAACTGAATATAACAAGCAGCAGTACTAATCACCTTATGTCGTCCTTGGCATTAGTACTAACGAATGACGAGCAGTATAAACCTTTTATCTCGGACAACACTAACAGTTGAAACACATTCGAGCAGTTTTAACACAATAAAGGTAGCACTAAGCAACGAACAGTACTAACCTTCTTTGAACAATATTAACCATAATACTCGAACCCAAGCAGCATTAAATCATGTTGCATATACTCGAACAGTTTTAATACTCCAAACAGCAACATAAAGTATACGTTAGCATCAGAAGCATCCTTGCTTTGCAAACAATACTACTATAAACTGTCATAAACTCGAACTCAACAGTAGTAATTCCTTAAGCCCATTTTCTTTGAGCCCAACAGTATTAACTAAGAAAACCAAGCAGTATTAAAGACTTCGAGCAGTATTAACTTCAAAAATATAGGCAGTACTAATATACCTTGATAGTACGTGCACTCTCGTGAACCCAAGCAGTTTGAACTTTGGGCAGTACAAACTTAGAAGCGTAGCAGTACTAATGAATCCAAACCTGTTGGCAGTATTAACTTCCAAATGTCGCTAGCAGTAGAAACCCGAATAAATCCAGCAGTATTAACTACTAGGAATAAACCTAGCAGTATTAACTGCTATAAGGCTAGCAGTACAAACTCTTGTTACTACTGTTCTCCTTAAAACTGGCAGCACTAACACAAATACTAGCAGTATTAAGTATTAATACCTGGCAGCATTAAAATCATATCTGTATACCATAACAGATCAATACCAAAATCAAATAGCAGCATCAACATATTATACGAGCAGTATTAACACATGGCTTACTACTTCGAAACCCTCACTTCTTTACAAGCTGCCATATGTTTCTGCTGTATCCTGAACGCCAAACCCTTGCTTATCAGAAACACCTTCAAGCATGATCTTCAACCATTATAAATCATTGTTAAGATACTTTTTTAAGTATCCAGACGACGCCTCTTTAGCGACACTTTTTCTGTTACTAAACTGTCACTAATCTTTCAATTATATACGAAAACCTTGCTTATACTCAAGACGCTGTTGTACCTTCTTTGTTACTGCATCAAACCATCATTAGCCCAAACCCTAAACCTTTAGCAGTAGTAACTTTAATGGAATCCAAACAGCAACTTCAGAATGACAATTCAGCAAACCAAAATTAACTCTTGTAACACACAGCAACTTTAATTTTTCTGCAAAAAGTTAGTCCAAAAACACAGAAAAATACAAACCATAGCAATTCATAATCATCACACTCCAATTATAGATTGCCCTGCAATAAGAGAAGGTATTTTTTCTTTTAAGTTCCAAGCCAAAGACAGAATTGAACTACCTAGTGCATTAACATAATCATATCTTATCAAGGTCTTTGATCCACTATTGGATTTGAAAACATGGTCTAATTCTTCATGTTTTGGTTTCCAAACCCAGCTAGTTGAGGCCTTAACAGTATTAACCTCTGCTTTTGGCCTAGCGGTATACCCTTGATACTCTTATGATTATAACATCTTTGTTGAAATATCTGTTGTAATTTGTTGTTTTCTTGTTAAAGGGTCTTTTAACAGATGAATATGCTTTATAATAAGAGTATGTTGTTGGCATAACATCATTCATTGTTTTTCTGGATTGAGCAGTACTAACTGATTTGGCAGTATTAAGTGATATTAGGCCTGACTTAGTTAGTACTGCTTGTGGAACTATGTTACTTTTTGGATTAGGTGAGAAAATCTACCAAAGATTGCTGGTGAATTCACCCTCACTTTTGAGTTGTTTGCCATACTGGTTTTAACCTGTTTTTGATTATTTAGCTGTCTCTTGTGTTTACAGGTATAGTGCAGGTGATCAAAACTTCCACATACATAGCAAGTCTTATTTTTAAACTCAAAATTATCACCTAATTTCTGAGTTATCATACCATTCCAGTTTCTTTTATTACCTCTAGGACCTTTATTGTTTTTCCTAGAGTTTTCCGCTTGCCTAACAGTTTCATTCCTAGCATTAACAGATTCAATCTTTTCAAAGCTAGGTTTGACTGTTTTTGTAACTTCCTTAGGTTTAACCACAATCTCATCATCTTCCCTGTTATGATTCCCATTTCCTCATGATGGTTCACTCATCCTAACCAGTTTTAATTTTTAGGCATTTTCACTTTACATTACTAGTTTTATGAATTGCTGTTTCAACTTTAGACACATCTAGTAATTGTTTCACTACTTTAGACTCTTGCACCATTACCCAAAAACCAGCTTTATCATTAGCACTCAATTGACTATTAAGCACTGTATTAAGAATTTTAGAAGAAGTTTCAAATGATTCTAATTTGGTTTTTAATTCTTCTTTTTCTTTTACAGCTTCTGCTAATAGTTTTTTATGGTATGTGAGTACATCAGTTTTGTAATCATTAAATCAATAAACCCAACAATCTTCCCCTATTTGATATTACAAAACAATCTTTATGAATGAAACAATCTTCAATGCTTCCCCTTGACTTAAGATCTTCTTGAACATGCCACCACACAAAATAAGCTGCAAATCATATATCTTATAGTCTTCTTCCCCTTTTTGTAATCATCCAATAGTGGTCTTCTGAAGATATGCAACTTGTAAACACTTCCTCTCAAGTGGTGCATGTAGATGGTTAAACATTTAATCACGAACTTTGTAGGCTCTATGTAGTGATCACTGATGAAGAAAACTGAGTATAACGAATTTGATGAAGAAGTAGAATCTCCCAAACTTGTGTCTTATGTCTTGCACTATCCACGTGACGTCGAACTTATAAATAAATCTGTGAAATATAAGTAGACCGCAACCTCTTGACAAAAACCTCATCTTCTATGAGACACATACTAAGTGATAGCAAATGTGAGCATTGAGCACCATAAGAAAAATCACACACCTTTGCTAGATTTTGACAAGTCTTCGTCACACCATTGTAAGCACGAACAAGTTATCTTTAAAGTCAATGTCCTGCTATAAACATGACTTTAAGATATGATAAGAACACGCATCTGTGAAACTCAACTACAACATCAAATAAGCAATATTCAATTGTCTTCGTAATCACATCTTCAAATAATCTCCAAAACGAGCCATAAAATAAATAAGAATAAACTGTTGTGAAAAACAGTTCCATCCGAGATCCAAACACGTCTGTTGTCCCATATCAGACAAGGATAGCAGTATAAACTCACAAACTTGGCAGCACTAATAACCAACAAACAGTACTAACCAAATTTTAACTAGCAGTATTAACCCGCAAATACTACTAGCAGCACTAAGTTAATAAGAACCACGCTAGCAGTACTAACCATTTTCATACCAACGAGTAGTATTAACTTTCATAAACCAATAAACTTTCATCACAATCACTACTTTACTACTCACACATCATAACCACAACATCAACGCCTGCTGTTTTATTTTTACTGTTTTAAACGAATCATCCAAAACAGCATATACCCAAAGACGAACAACAATTAGGATTTATAATGATCCGTGCCATGTTTTAGGGTTTGTGAAAACCCTTTTTTTTACATAGAGGTACTTCATGACGTTTAAGTACCAAAATTCTTGAACCTGATAATCACAAGTCACATATAACCTTCTTTTTTTGAATTAGGGTTTTCTGAGAACCCTAATATTATACGTTGACAAACAAAAGAATTCCAAGCAGCAAACATCACCTTTTCTTCATAGATTCTACATCAAAACAAACCTTGTAGATCCTAGATCGAGAGCCACCAGGCTCTGATACCATTTGTTGATCCCGTTCTAAACAGATCTTTAACTCCTTAGCTAATATAAGGTTTAGTTGTATTGGATAAATCTAAGACAACTATGGTAGAAACTTTGATTGGGAATATAAAAAACTATACGAAAACTAGGTTGTGATACTAAGAAGAATAATAACAATTAACCAAACGTTGCAGCTTCAATATATTAATACGATCACTCTTAATAGTGATGGGGTTTACAACCTTGAAGCTATAACTAACTATGTGTAAAACGTGTATATGATGATTGTGTAGAGATTGATATCTTTTCTCTAGACCCTATGACCTCTTTTTATAGTCTAAGGAGTCCTAGTAGGTTACAACACATTTAATACTTTCCTATATATTCTACATTAATACATTTTAATGCTTTCCTAATAAACCTTGTAACATCCTCATCATATTTAATACTTATTAATGCTTTCCATAAGTATAAGGAAACTAAATCATTTGAATATCAATCATGATCTTCATATCTTTGATCATATCTTCTACAATCTTCCATCGATTTAGTCCCTCTTGTTTCATTTAATTCAAACAACATCAAGGAATCTTTAATTCCTGACACAAGCAATGACGTAAACACCCTTACAAGATAAACACTAAATAACTTTGTTTACAAAACCTTAGATTTGAGATACCAACACAAAGAACAATTGATGTGAATTGAAAAAAGATTAGATGTTTTGATTGACTTACTCTTCGTTAAAGGTGTTCATCAGGGATACTGAAAACAACACCGATCTTGTCTGTTTTGTACTCTGGAACAGATAAAACATCAGTTGAGTATAATCTACTCATCAATTGAGCATTTAGACTTGATTGATTTGCCACGCCATAAAGGAGAGATGAACTCGCCATTTTTCACCACAAGTAACAGATGTTTGGGTTTGGGTTTTGGGGACGGAATGTATAGCCAACAATTAAGAGGATTATATTACAACAAATCAACACACATATACTTCAGAAACATCAAGGGAAAAACTAGCGAGTTAAATACAAAAGAGTATCATATGCGGATCAAATCCACTACTTGCCCGTCTAATTTGAGAACTGTTGGGAAATATACATTCCTAACTTAGTACCGTTAGTTCTATACTTAGTACCGCTATTAATAGTTAGTTTAATAAGGAGTCAGATAACTGATAAAAGTAGAAAGGATATGGGGTTTGTAAGCTATAATGTTGTTCCACCCTTCCATACATGGTTATTTTACCTCAAAGGTTTGATTTGTCCAATCATCTTTTTTTTTTTTTTTTTTTTGGTCTAGAGGAGTTCCAACAGCCTGAGTTTGAAAGCTATGGACCTAAGAGTGTTAGTGAAGATATTTCTAATGAGGTTAGGGAATCTCCTTATGCCCCATTGGTTGAGGAGTTGGTGTCAGATGATAAGTTAGAAAAAAAACTATTTTTTACTGTTACTAAGATAGAATTTGTTAGACCTAAACAACAAGAAAAACAAGTTAGGAAACCAGTTAAGTATGCGAAATGTACAGGTCACAAAGTCCTAGCCCCACGGGAATCAAAGAAACTAGATTAATGAAAAGTCCTAAACAGCTAGGAAGTGACTTTGTGATGTACAATAAAGCTTGTGTTGTCTGGTGGATGTTTTGACCATGTGTTAGGCGCTCATTGTAAATACCATCAAAGGGAAAGGATGGTATATGGGAATAATTATAACAGGGTGAACTACAACTATACTACCAACAGGACTCACCCTAATGCTCAAAGGAACATGGTTCCAAGAGCAGTTTTAATGAAAACTGGCCTAAGACCACTTAAAATTGCTAGGCCTGTTAATACTGCTCACTCCAAAACTACAGTTTATGGTGCTAAACCAATGTTACATTTTTTTAATTCAGCACAATCAACTGTAAAGAGGCCCTATCAAATAATAAGAGCATTAACTAACAAAAAATTTAACCAAAAAGTAAGGGAAGATTTAATACTGCTAGGCCAAAAGCAGTTAATACTGCTGGGCCAAAAGCAGTTAATACTGTTAGGCCAAATTCAGCAATAGTTAATGCTGTCAGGGCAAATCAGGTTAATGTTGTTAAGGCCTCAGCATGTTGGGTTTGGAGACCTACCAAACTCAATAGTGCATCAACTACTTTGAAGAGACATAATTATGTTGATGCACGAGGCAGATCCAAGTCAGTGATGGCTTGGGTCCCCAAAGGAAACTAATTTCCTTATTTTTATGTGCAGGGTCATCTACAGAAAGAAGATCAAGGCTATGTTGACAGTGGATGCTCAAGGCACATGACAGGCAACATGTCCTATCTCTCAGACTTCAAAGAATTTGATGGAAGATATGTTACCTTTGGGGGGGAGCAAATGGAGGTAGAATTACTAGTAAAGGATTAGTACTGTTAGTTGTGTCAATTAGTACTGCTAAGTATAACTAGTACTGTCAGTTATACTTAATACTGCTATGTTAATACTGTTAGTCAAAATGGATTGGATTGTCTTTTTATTGACAGTGGATGTTTTGTTTTGTCTCCTGACTTTAAGTTAGCTGATGAAAGTCAGGTTTCACTTAAAGTTCCTAGAAAGAACAATATGTATAGTGTTGTTATGAAGAATATTGTTCCTAAAGAGAGTTTAAGTTGTCTTGTTACAAAGGCCACACTTGATGAATCAATGCTATGGCATAGGAAGCTAGGTCATGTAAATTTTAAAACTATTAATAAACTTGTTAAGGAAAATATTGTAAGAGGATTACCTTTAAAACGTTTTGAAAATGACCAAACTTGTGTTGCTTGCCTTAAGGGAAAGCAACACAAAGCCTCTTGTAAGTCTAAGATTCAGAACCCTATTACTCAACCTTTATTCAAGTTGCATATGGACTTGTTTGGTCCAACTTTTGTGAGCAACTTAATAAATAAGAAATATTGTCTAGTTGTCACTGATAATTATAGCAGATTTACTTGGGTTTTCTTTCTAGCAACTAAGGATGAGACTAGTGGCATTCTTAAGAGCTTTATAACTGAGATAGAAAATCTAGTTGATAAGAAAGTAAAGATAATCAGATGTGACAATGGAATAGAGTTCAAGAATAAAGTTATGAGTGAGTTTTATGAACAGAAAGGCATTAAGAGGGAATATAGTGTAGCTAGAACTCCTTAGCAAAATGGTGTTGCTGAAAGGAGAAATAGGACACTAATTGAGGCTGCTAGAACCATATTAGCTGACTCTAAGTTACCTACTACATTTTGGGCTGAAGTGGTTAATACTGCTTGCTATGTGCAGAATAGGGTATTAGTAGTTAAGCCTCATAACAAGACCCCTTTTGGAACTGTTAGAGGGTAGAACACCTGCTCTAAGCTTCATGAGACCATTTGGGTGCCATGTTACCATTCTTAATACCTTAGATTATTTAGGCAAGTTTGATGGAAAGTCAGATGAAGGATTCTTTATTGGATACTCATTGAATAGTAAAGCTTTTAGGGTATACAACATTAGAACTAGGAAAGTAGAAGAAAACTTGCATATTAGGTTCTTGGAGGATAAGCCTATTATTGCAGGTGATGGACCAAAGTGGCTATTAGATATTGATGTTCTAACAAAATCAATGAATTATGTGCCAGTTGTTGCAGGTACAAACTCTAATGATCTTGTAGGTACAGAAGAAAGTATTAGTGCAGGTCATTCTAGCAAGGAGACAGGATCTAGCCAAGACTGTATTTTGATGCCACTGTGGAAAGATGGTCCACTATTTGATTCTTCTTCACACAGGAATGGTAGTAATGATTGAAACCATAACCTTCTTGGATGGCTGAAAGAAGGATGATGAAGGTGTAAATAAAGAAAGTGGAATTGATGATCAAGAGAGACCTGAAAATAGTACTCAAGATGTTAATACTGTTGGGCCAAGTATTAATACTGCTAGTACAAATATTAATATTGGTAGTCTAAATATTAATATTGTTAGCCCAATAGTTACTACTGCTCTACTTGAAGCCACACATACTAATTTCTTTAGTTGTGGAGTCTGATATAACCCCTTAGATCATTATTAGGACTCGAGAATGATTAGTTCTCATCTAGGATTACAAACATCAAAGATAAACAATTATGCAACAGAATAATAATAATAACAATGATGTTTTTCAAGGTTTTTCTTTTAATGATATTTGATCAGAATAGATCGGTTACTCTAACTAGTAATAGGGATTAACAATCCTTGAGGCTAAATATTATAGACTAACTATCTAGCTAACTATCTAATTAACTAACACACACGTTTTTCTGTGTTAGACTCTCATAGAAAGCACACGTTTCTGGATATTAAAAACTATGTCTATGAAACTCTTTATATAGAGAGTCCAAGCTTACAAAGGAAGATAAACATTAGACAACTAAATCTTTTAAACATTAAGGAATATCTTCTGTTATCTTTATCTTCTTAAGGAGATCTTCCAGAATCTTCATATTTTTCCTACATCTTGTAGAATTCTTTAATGACGATTTTGATCCTTTTGTTTCATTCTTTGTTCTTTTTGTCTCATCAAATCTATAATTCCCAACAATCTTCCCCTATTTGATGATGACAAAATAAACAATGTTCTTGTACGAACTTCATCATAAAGCCTTTAATCAAAGCTTCCCCTGAAGTTGAGATGTAATTATCTCCTTGAATGAAACAAAGTCTTCTCTTTAATCAGATTTCCTTTGTACCATGCCTCACCAAGGATCTACAAGTTGCAACCTGTTAATATTTCTTCCCCTTTTTGTCATAATCCAATAGGGGACATAAGAATATAAGCAACTTTGATCTTGACCACTACAAACCAATATCACACTTCTAATCCAAGTCTTCTAGCTCCTCAAATTACCTACCATTAAGCACAATAAGAAAACTGAACTTGAGTAGTAAAAACTCATACTAGCAGTAGTAATAATGACTAGCAGTAGTAAAAACCTTTACCTCAATGCCACATGTAAATGGTTAAACATTTTAACAATAAGCTTCCCCTGAAACCCATATGTTAACCATTTCTTGAATCTTCAATTCTGTAGGCTCTTTGTAATGATCATTGATGAAGAAAACTAAGTATAACGAACTTGATGCTGAAGTAGAATAACCCAAACTTGTGTCTTATATCTTGTACTATCTACGTGACGTCAAACTTATAAATAAATTTGTGAAATATAAGTAGATCACAACCTCTTGACAAAATCCTCATCTTCTATGAGACACATAACTAAAGTGATAGCAAATGTACGCATTGAGCACCATAAGAGAAATCACACACCTTTGCTAGATTTTGACAAGTCTTCGTCACAACATTGAATCACATAACATGTTACCTTCAATGTTGTAAGCATTGAGTTTTAATAGAACACATACCCAAGCGATTCCACTTTAACTTCAAATAGGTGTTAAACAATTCTTTTTCGTATCCAATTAGATGCATGATAATACGAGCTTTTAATAACTTTTAAGAACATTTTAAACTCATAAATGGTTAGCTTTTCCCTGTAAAAAGCATAGTGTCTCAATGCGCGATCCAAACCATGTGTGTCATCGATTTCAATAATGACTAACAGTTTTATCTTTAAACCCAACAGTAGGAAACAATCCATGCAGCAGAAAACATATAACTGTAGTATAAATCGGTTTTATACTACTATCAATTTTTAACTTATATACTTCTTTCATATTATCCACTCAAGTAGTATTAACATCCTTGCTTTAATGTGCTAGTAATAATTGATTCTATACCTAGCAGTTTTTTCGAATTCACCTTAATACTATATTGCACATTTATAAACCAGCAGTATTTTAACATGTACAAGCAGTAGTAAATCATTACTAGCAGTACTAAGTTCTGTCAATACACAACGTTTATTCAAACAATATTAATACCCGACTTACATTCTGTTGTCACTTTATCACGAACCAGCCCCATAAGATCCACATCTGAGACAATAACAAACATTAATAACCATGATGCTGTGACTATCCTTTTTTTTTTTAGTATCTAGTCGATGCTTTGTAGTTGTCACTAAGCTGTCACGAATCCCTCCACAAATAGCATTCTCCTTCCACCCATAGCCTGTAGTTAACATTATTGTCACTAACACTTATCACGTATGTGTCACTAATTCGCTTTTCTTCCTTCCTCTATTCTTTTGTGACATTTTTTAGTGTTAGTACAAAGTGTTAGTACTGTTAGTATTATTAGTATGATAGTTATGAAGTTAGTACTATTAGTTCTAAATAGTTAGTATGCTAATGTGATATGCATGAGATATATTAGGAATAGATATGTATTGGTTAGTAGACGCGTTTTGTAATCCCATTAGAATTTCTTGGTGTATAAAAGAAACCTTAAGGCATAGTTAAAGATATAGATCTAGAAATCATTTTCTCATAGTTAGTATTAATAGTTTCATGGTTATTCTGTAATTTGATTGTGTTTAATTTCATTGAAAGTTTAGCGAGATCTTGTTTTTTACTATTTCATTGTTTTCTTGTCATTACAAACTTGTTTCTGCACTAGTTTGTGTATTCACAATCTTAGTTATATTATAGCTGGTTTGGATTTAATCCAATGACACAACTATGCTTCTTACAAGCTAAGCAGATCTATTCAAAAGGGATCAAACATGTGGTTCAGTAGCTTGTTGAGAAACTTTGATAAGAAGAACACTCTATCTATACCAAAGATATCATTAATCAAAGAGAAAGATGGAATCCAGTCAGAAAAAAAAATACCTCAAACTGGTGTCTGCACTAAAACTTCTAGTACTCAAAACTGGGAAGTATAATCTATGGAGTACTAGTAAATGGTGATTCAGTTTCACCAATTGCATAAGCTAGTGCTGGTGCTGAAGGTCCTATTCCTTCTAAAACTGCAGAACAAAAGCTAGCAAGGAAAAATGAACTAAAAGCAAAAAAGCACTCTTATGCTAGCCATTCCTGATGAGCACCTACTGAAGTTTCATGCCTGCAAGGATGTAAAGTCCTTATGGGAATCTATCAAGAATAGGTTTGGAGGTAACAAAGGAATCAAGCAGAATTATGAAAACTTTACTGCATCAAGTCAAGAAGGACTGGATAAAAATATTGATAGGTATTTCAAAAGCTTATTAGACACCTTGAAATCCATGGCTAAGTTATCTCTCTGGAGGATGCAAATCAGAAGTAGTTAAGAAGCATTACATCAGCTTGGTGAACAATATTGCTTTAATCATAGAGGAAACATATCTTTGATCTAGACACATTGAGGAGGGATGATTTTATATATAATCTGAGTGTATGAATCTGAGATCAAAGGAGACTAATCAAAGTTCAAGCTTAAATTCTCAGAATGTGGCTTCTTGTTTTTACGGTTAACTATAGCAATACTATTGAATTGTTAATTTACTCATAGTGTTTTGTGCTACTAGTTTAGGATCAAGCTTCTATTGCATATATATGTAATGATGTCATGTTTTTCTTTCTGTTGCTAATCCAGTCAATGACCACGTTGGACTATGCAGATTTGGAACAGATTGTTGTAATGATTCTTGAAGAATGGATCTTCAAATGCAGTGACAAAGCTTACCATGAGAGTTAAGAGGTTATAAGAAAAGACAGGAAGGAAGATGGATTTAAATGACAAAGAGACTGTTGGCTTTGACAGGACAAAGGTTGAATGCTACAACTGCAATAGGAGAGGTCATTTGCTAGGGAATGCAGGGCACAAGGCAATATGGAGAATATGACATTAGATGCTCAAGATAGGGAATGCACCAGTGGATACATCTACTACAAATGCCTTAGTTGTTTAAGATGGGATAGGTGGTTATGATTGGAGCTTTCAGGCTAAAGAAGGCATCACAATCTTTGCTCTAATGGCCTATACATCCCAAGGTTCATCAAGTTCAGACTCTGAGGTACATACTTGCTCTAAAGATTACTTAAAATTATATGAAACTCTTCAAAAACAGTATCATCAACAACGTGAAGCTCTTAATAAATCTAATCTAGGGGGGTGAAATTATATGGGTATAAAAAATGGGATTAGAATCATTAGAAGCTAGGATAGTTGTTCATGAAAAGAATGAAGTTGTTTATGAAGAAAATATTGCATTTTTAAAGTATTGATGCACCAAGTGAAAGATATTTCTCATCATAAGACCTTAAAAATCAGTTAGGAAGAAGCTTTAAATAGAGAAAAGATGATTTGAATAACATAAACTTGAAAAATTTGAAGAAATCATTAAAGAATCTCTAAATAAACTAAGTAATAGTTAAAATAAGTGCTAAAGACAAAACTGGTCTTGGTTATGATAGTCAAATGAATAAGAGTGAAGTGGTTCATAGTGTGTTTAACAGTAGAGAAAGTAATGTGGATGATAGTCCAGTAAATGATAGATTCAAAATAGGTAAAGGGTTTCATGCAGTTCCCCCTGCCCTTCATAGGAACTACCATGCCCTTCAAGACCTGGACTTTCCTTTGTGGATTAGTGATTTGTCTATAAGTCTAAAGTGAGTGAACTGAAAACTAGTATATCTGAGTCTAGTAAGAGATATTATAGAAAAGCCTAAAAACTGTTTTGGCCTGTGCTCTATCATTGAAGAATGGGATTAACCATGATAGTGATTAATGATAATGTGTTAGACCTAATTGATCAGACAAAACCAAAGTTTACTAAAATCAATTTTGTCAAATCTGGTGAGAATGTGAATCTGTTAATAAGGAAAACACACATAGGCAACTATAGTATCCTAGGAAATGTCAAAGTCCTAGGGATAATAGAAGAAAATGGAATGGGATTATGACTCAGAAACTAGGAAATAGTTTTGAGTCTATAAAGAAAGCTTGTTTTGTATGTGGGAGTCTCAACATTTTAAATCATTGACTTGATTTTCATGAATATAAAATGGTAGAAAAAACCAGTGATTGAGTAATATAAACAGGAAGGGTTATTGGTCAAAGGGAAATTTAGACGAGTTTGGTAACAATGCTCAGATGGTGAACCACCAAAATAAATTGACTCACCCACATCCTAAAAGGAATTTTGTTCCAACAGCAGTTGCAACAAAGTCATGACAAGTACTAGTTAATGCTGCTAAGCAAAGATCTCCAAGAGCAGCAGCATCAATTAGTACTGCCAGACTTGTTAATATTACTGCCCCTAAACCAAAAGTGAATGATGCATTAC
This sequence comes from Tanacetum coccineum, assembly GCA_026074375.1. Taxonomy (NCBI): domain Eukaryota; kingdom Viridiplantae; phylum Streptophyta; class Magnoliopsida; order Asterales; family Asteraceae; genus Tanacetum; species Tanacetum coccineum. The sequence continues at coordinate 20,689 of BQNB010043370.1, forward strand.
CCACAACATATTCTTATTTTAAAGCACATTCACTAGTAAGAAGGGCTTTTAACCAAAAATCAGCAGCTAAAACCAATAATTTTAATGAAAAAGTTAATACTGCTAGGGTTAACAATGTAACTACTGCTGGGCCAAAAGCAGTATTTAGTGCTGCTGAGGGAAATGGGGAAAATGTTGTTAAGTCCTCAGCATGCTGGATTTGGAGACCAACAGGAAATGTTATTGACCATACCTCCAAAGACAGTGGATCATACATGCTTAAAAGATTTGACAATGTTGATCTACAAGGCAGACTCAAGTCAGTAATGGCTTGGGTCCCCCAAAAGAAACTAATCCTCTTATTTTAAGTGCAGGGTAATCCACAATATACTTTACATGATCAAGGGATTTTTGATAGTGGATGCTCTAGACATATGACTGGAAACAAGTCCTTCTATACATATTATCAAGAAATTGATGGTGGATTTGTTGCATTTAGAGGAAGTCCTAAAGGAGGTAAAATTACTGAAAAAGGTAAAATTAGGACTGGTAAATTAGACTTTGAAGATGTATACTTTGTAAAGGAACTTAATATTATTCCTTTTTTCTATCTCACAAATGCGTGACTAAGAAAAACACGTGTTCTTTTACGGAGACTAAATGTCTTGTTCTATCTCTGACTTTAAGCCTACTTGATGAAAGTCAAGTCTGCTTAAAGTTCACAGACCAGGACAAATGTTACTGTTTTGTATCTAAAGATGGTTGTTCCTTCAGGAGGTTTTGACCTTGTCTATTTGCAAAGCTACAATAGATAAGTTCTAATTTATTGGCATAGGAGGCTTGTAATATATAACTTTAAAAACCTAATTGAACAATCTTGTGAGGGGAAACATTGTTTAGATGTGATTGCTTCAAGCTTTTTGAAAATGACCCTAGTTGTGTTGCTTGTTAAAAGGGGAAGCACACAAAGCTTCTTGTAAGACCAAAGCTTGTGTGCTCTTATCACGCCAACCTTACAAATGTTTCATTTTGGACTTATTTGGGACATACATCTGAAGGAGTATCAATAAAAGACACACATTGCCTTGTTGTCACTGATGACTTTAGTAGGTTTAGTTAAGTTTTCTTTTTGGCCACTAAGGATGAGACTAGTGGGATCCTTAAAACTTTTATAACTGGCATTGAAAACCATAACATAAGGGTTTAAAATCATCAGGATGTGTTAATGGACTGAATTTAAAATAATGACATGAATCAGTTTTGTGGGGATGAAAGGGATTAAGAGAGAATTCTGTGTTGCCAGGTAGAACGCCTAACAATGGAGTTGCTGAAAGTAAGAATAGGACAAATATAGATGGCAGCTAGGACTATGCTAGAAGATTCACTCGTACCTACTTACATTTTCGGGCTATAGAAGGTTAATAACTGTTTGCTATGTTAGAATTTAGGGTTTTTAAGTGACAAGCCTTAAAACAAGACACACTTATGTAACTTTACAGTGGTAGACACCCTTGTATAATTTTTTATGAGACCTCCCAGTTGGGTGCCTGTGACCATTCTTAATACCTTAGGATTCCATAGGATAAATTTTTATAGGAGACTGTTGAGGGGTTATTAGGTTGGATACTCTATAAATAGCAAGGCTTTTTAGGGTTTATTGAACACGAGATCTAGGAATGGTATAGCGGAGAAACGGCCCCATAACCTTTCTTGAAAACAAACCCAATGTTGCAGGGAGTGGACCACATTGGCTCTTTGATATTGATTTACTAACAAACTCTATGAATTATGAGCCAGTTACTACAGGGAATCAAACTAATAGGAATGCAAGTATCAAGGATAATGTTGATGCATTACCTACTCAACAATATATTCTGCTACCATTACTTTATGATAGTCCATAGAGCTTAGAGGAGGCAATTGTTGATTATGCTGGTAAAAAAACTAATGAAAAACTAGCAAATGAGGGTGAAAGAAATGGTCAAGAAAAGGAAGCAGGAGCTTCAAATAAAGAAGGTGACCTGAATGTGCAAGATTTTAGAGCTGAATTGGATAATTTGCTTGTTCAATAGAAGGAATGTTATGCTAACAGCACTAACAGAGTTTCTACTGTTAGTCCATAGTTAGTTGCTGTTGGGACAAGTTTTGTCGTTGCTTTGATCTTCCATACTGATCTCTTCTGCATGATTTAGAGGATACTGCTGTTCTTCTAATATGGTATCATTAAGTGGTGCATATGTGATTAAAGATGAGGTGCAGAGGCTGGTCCTACAACTTGGAAACCAAACCACATGAATGTCAGTCCTATTCCCACATCCAGAATACTCAAGGATATCCTAAAGAGGAGATCATGGAGACATAATTCACTACTCATACAAGGCAGGGTATGACCAAGATTTTTGAAAACATTCTCTTGGGGTAGTTACATTAATAGCAGAGAAGAACAAATCATATATGATTATCAATAATCTTGCTTATTTGCATGTTTTCTCTTCTCAAAAAGAACCCATGAAGGTGATTCAAAGCTTTTGGATGATCCAAGCTGGATAGAGGCAATGCAAGATGGGTTGCTACAGTTTAGTTTGCAAAAGGTTTGGAGATTGGTTGATTTACCCAAAGACAAGCATGCCATTAGAACAAAATGGGTCTACGATAACAAGAAAGATAAGAGAGGGATAGTAGTTAGAAACAAGGCAAGACTGGTTATACAAGGTTACACCTAAGAAGAAGGAATTGATTATGATGAGGTTTTTACTCCTGTTGCTAGGATAGAAGCAATCATGCTATTTTTGGCCTATGCATCATTTATGGGGTTTATTGTGTACCAGATGGATGTGAAGAGTGCCTTTTTATATTGTACTATTGTAGTGGACGGTATATGTGTGCCAACCTCTTGGCTTTGAAGATCCATAGTTTTCTAACAAAGTTTATAAGGTATAAAAATCTTTATATGGTCTACATCAAGCTCCTAAAGCCTGGTATGAGGACTTGTCTACCTGATTATTGGAAATATGGATTTAGAAGAGGCACTATATGGATTAAGACTTTATTCATCAAGAAGGGATGGTGATATCCTCGTTAGGGCAAGTATATGTTGATGACATTCATTTGTTGGGTCTACAAAGAAGTCTTTTTGTGCTGAGTTTGATTTGAGCAGACTGTATGCACAAGAGATTCTGATGGTGTTCTATGTGGAGCTCACTTTCTTTTTAGGAAACAAGTAAAGCAGAAAGATGATGGAATCTTTATCAGCCAAGACAAGTATGTGGCTGATATATTGAATAAGTTTGATTTTGTCACAATAAAGACAGCAAGCACTCCAATTGAGACTAACAATGCATTACTCAAGGATGAAGAAGCTGAGGATGTGGATGTTCATTTATGCAGATCAATGATTGGATCATTTATGTACTTGATAGCTTCTAGGCCTGACATAATGTTTGTTGTTTGTGCTTGTGTAAGGTTCTAAGTTACTCCTAAAGTCTCACATCTTCATGTTGTGAAAAGTATCTTTAGATACTTGAAAGGTCAATCCAAATTGGGCCTTTGGTATCCTAGGGATTCACCATTTGACTTGGAAGCTTTTTCTGATAGTGATTATGCTGGAGCTAGCCTTGACAGGAAATCTACAATAAGAGGTTGTCAATTTCTTGGCAAAAGGTTGATTTCATGGCAATGTAAAAAGCAAACTATAGTTTCCAACTCCACTACTGAAGCAGAGTATGTTGCTGTTGCAAATTGCTGTGGACAGGTGTTGTAGATCCAAAATCAGATGCTTGATTATGCGTTCAATTTTATGAACACCAAGATTTATGGTGTGTACAATTTATAATACGTATAATAATATAACGATTATGAAATTCCTAAACTACCCATGAGGACAAAGGTAGTAAGAAAAATCACACAAAAATATCCTATGTAAGCCGGTAAGTGATTATCAGGTCGTTTTCCCAAAGACATATGAAATTGAGACCTCGTTTGTTATTTGGACAATGACTTGAATTGGTTCGAAGATGATTGTTTTCTAAAATCCTAATAGAGAGCAAATAAAAGCACAATTAAAGCTAACTACGAAAAACGTTAACAGGATTAAGAAAACGCGACAAATAAGCAATTGAACTAAAATTAAACTCTAAATGCTTTTCTAAACTTTATTCTAATCCTAAATGACTATTTAAAAGAAATGAAATTCTAAAACGAGGGTAATTTAAGTTTTAAAACGAAGAAAACAAGAACGGGAATGAAATCCCGTTCTTTAAAAAATAAACTTTCAAAATATTAACCCTACAAAAATAAATTTCAAACCTAAGCCTAGAATATGATAAAAGAAAATTTTATAAAAAAAGAAAATTATTTTTTTGATTATTTTTCTTTTTCTTTATGATTTTTTAAAGTTTTTAACAAAATTAATTCACGAAAAATATAAAACTTTAAGCTAAAAATCCTAAAAAATTTCTAAAAATAACTTATGATATGTAGAATTCAGGAAAAATGAAAAATCCTAAAGAGCTAAACTAAACAAGCCAGGAAAAATCAAATAAGCACTTGAAGTGCTTATTAATACTAAAACTTAAAAAAGGGGTAAAAGAATTTTAAATGCACCTTGGGATGTAAAAGTCCCAAGGGCGCAGTGGTTAGAGGTGTGGGTGTTAAGTGTTATAAGAGGGTTGATGAAGGTTGAGGTTGTGAGTTCGAGCCTTGCTCACTCACAATTTCCCTTCTTCCCCTTTTTTTTATTTTTGCAAAAACCTAAAAAGCAAAGATATAAAGCAGATAAAAATAAGCTATTTTTGTGAAATCAACTTTTTTCTAAATCACTAATAAGCTACGAAACAGCTTAATATCAGACAGAATACACTTAACCATTTTTTTAACTTTTAACACAACTAAATAAGCTAGAAAACTAAGATAAGCTAGAAACAAAATCAAATAAGCTACTAGCAACTAACTTCTAACCTAATAATCTAGTTTAAACAAGAAATAAGCAAATCAAAAGTCAATAAGCTGAAAAAACACTTGGGACACAACTAAGCTTGAAACAGACAATGAGACAACTTTGAGCTTATTTTTAAGATAGCTAGAGGAACCTTATGACAATCTAGCTTATACCTACTTAAAGCTCAGCTTATAAGCTACTTGAAATAACAAACAAAAAGCATTTTGAAATTCAATTAAGCATTGAAAAAAACACAATGAAAAAGTTACTTATGTTGTTTTTTATGTTTTTGGTTTTTTCTATGAAAAGACTAATAAGCTAAATCCTAGACCTAATAAGCTACAAACAACTTAATATAAACCTAATAAGCTAGTTAAGACAGAAACTGAACAATAACTTATGACAATAAGCTAAAAATCCTAAATAAGCAGTTTAATACAACTGTTAACCAAACAGTCCCTAGAAGAAACTTTAAGCTTATTTTAAGATAAGCTATTGGATCCATTTTAAAACTAGACTAATAAACTACACAAAACCACTTTTAAAAAATATTTTGAAACTCAAATGCTTAATGAAAAAGCTTAATGAAAAAGCTGCTTATGCAATTTTACCTTACTTTTGGTTTTTTGAATGAAAAGACAAAAAGCTAATTTTAAGCTTAAAAACAGATGACTTAATGAACTTTTAAAAGCAAAATAAGTTGAAATAGATCTACTATTACCTAAAATCTACTTGTGAATAAAATTTGAAATTCTAAAAACTATTTTTACCTGCTGATTTTTAAGCTAGAAATTGGCTATTTGTCTATTTTCTCTACTGATGCAATTGACCACTATACTAACTAAAACTTAAAACCATTAAGTGCAGGCCTACAAACTAGATTACCACACTTATAGAACTACAAACTAAGAGCAAAGAAAGCAAAACTAACAGCTTAAAACAGACATGAGCTTAAATTGCTTATACTAATAAAACTAAGACTAACATATCCTAATTACTATTGCTAAATCACTACTTAAGCTGAAAAACTCTATTCAAAACCATAAATCCAACTCTCATAAACCTTTAAATTGATTCAAAGATTAAATTTAAGGACTAGTTAACCTTTGACAGCACTAACTTAGTTAGTGCTGTCTAATGCCAAACACCCCTTAAAACCCTTCAACCTTATTTTTGGCTTATGAAAATGAATTTTAAGATACAAGTTGCAAATACCAGATGTCAAATAGCTTATAACAAACCTAATGAACTATTTTCAATTATCAAATAAGCTAAAATGAAAAGCTATAAGCTAATGCTATATTTTTGGTTTTTTCACTACTTTATGACTAATATTTGCAAACTAAAGATTTATGCTAAAAATTAAACTAGATAAACATCAAATAACAAATATAAGCAGAATTAAGCAAATCTAAACTAAAATAAGCAAAGCAATAAGCAATGATAAGCTGAAATTAAAAATTAAGCTATAAAAAGGAGTTGAGAACTTACAAGAGCCTTTGCTCTAAACAAGGCTTACAAATGCTCCAAGAGCTGATCAACAAGCTCCAGCTTATCCTAGGATAAGATGGTGTGGTCTTGGAAGCCCTTCCATTACTTGCTTCCCTTCCATTAATAAGTTGTGGTAAGATTGGAGTGGATTTGAGTATTACTTAAGCTCATTTAAGCTTTAAGAGCTTAAATGAGAATGTAGCTAGCTTATGTAGAGATTAAGACAGATTATTAAAAACTATTTGATTAATTAAGAGCTTATTAAACCAAATTGCTTATTAAGAAAAAAATAAATTGCACATTTAAAATGAAAACACACTTTTATTAATAAAAGAGTAACTGATTACAAACTTGAAAAAGAGAGATTACATTCACTGAATTAAAACATTACAATAAGCTAAATTGCAAAAACTAAAAGTTATTTAAAAAACTACACTAAGCTATATTAACACTACTCCTAGATGATCCGTTGTGAGTGAGAGAGGTCTTGTATTTATAGGCCTAAAGAAAAGGATCTAGACCTCTGCACACGCTCCCCTTGACTTCTAATCTCTGCCCTTGAATCCTTTCAATCATTGGATACTTAATTGTGACCCTTGGATAAGATTGTAATCACACGGATTGCCAAGCTAGAAATCCCACATCTTTGGAGTAGCTGTGCTTCTTTTACACTAAGTTTAGTGTAATATTTCCCATTTTGATGTGTTTGTTTGCAATCCCGGGTGTCATTCTTTGTCAATCTTGACCAATAAGAGCTCTTGAGTGACGTTTTTTATGCTGAGCTGGGGCTTGGTGTTTAGAATCATTTCGGCCATGTTGGATTGAATGGGAGTGGGATTTTAACCCCTTTGATTCGAGCAGGGTAAAGTTGGGACGAAGGTGAATAGTAAATTCACTTCGCGCCCCTTTTTTCTTTTATATGATTTGTTTGACCTTGTCTTTGAAAACATTGACTTGGGCTCGGGTTTGTGTAAAAAGGGATTGGGCCGGGGAAATTTTTGGGCTTTGTTAAAGGTTTAATAAAACACATTTAACAACCGTTAGTTATGGACTAACGGTGTTAGGGTTTTTGGGACTTGGTGAAATTGTGTTAACATTAAGGACATTTTTGGCATTTTGAAGGTTTTGTCTTTTTGTGGTTGACCAAGTTTGACCAAGGGTTGACTTTTGTTGACCATATGCTAAAAACTCCTGGCTCTTGTGTACTCTATCCGTTCTCGTGTCCGTGTTTGCCTGGTTTTGACCGTTATCTTGTGATTTTTGCAATATCCGTACCTACATATCACAAATGATAAAACAAGCAATATACAAGCATAATTTGCACAATTTGTTCATTTTAGGGTCATTTTTGGTATAAAAAGAATATGTGATTTCTCACATATCAAAATTTCCCAAACTAAGTGATTGTCGTGTCCTCACACAATATTAAATGCTCTAAAACCAAATACCTCAAAACTTTCCCAAACTAAATCTTTGAAAAGTAGCAAAGATTTTTATGGGGAGAGTTTATAAATCACAAGTTTTAAAACACCCTATTTTCCTATTTTTCAATTTTTTTCTATTTTTATGATTTTTCTAATTTACAACTTACAACTTATTCATGTGTGACATAATGTATTGCTTTCATTATTCATTGATAACTTTTAGGATCACGGAACAAAAGGCACAAAAAGTGTCCAAATGGATAAATTCATCGTCTCCGACTTTCACCTCTCCAAGCCAAGCTTAAAAACAAGATCATTGTAAAATACAAGTTATGATGCTAACACTACCCCAAGACGAAGGCTTTATTTAGATAACCCCGGAGTTAAAATTTGGCTTTATTATTATTATTATTGCAACATTATTAAACCTCGGTCCTTTAGAAGGCTGCAACATCGGTTGTGAGCCGGCAAGATGCATCAAACATATTTCGACCTCGGTAATTTCCTCGACCTTTTAGAAGGCTGCAACATCGGTTGTGAGCCTACAAGATGCAGCAAACTTTTATCAGTCTCGTATTATTATTACTATGTGCCTTATTTAGAAGACTACCACATCGGTTGTGAGCCGGCAAGAGGTAGTAAACTTTTATCAGCCCACAGTTTTTATTATTATTATTATTACCTCCACCCTTTAAACGACTGTCACATTGGTATGCGAGCCGACCATGATCCAGAAGTCTTATTCCGGCTTCGGTTTATTACATTATTATTATTATTATAGCCAAATTTCAATTCCTGTGGTCTTTTAACAACTGCCACATCGGTATGCGAGCCGACCATGGTCCAGGAGTCTATTTCCCCACAACACTGACAAAACCTCGATGTGTACCTTACTTTCACCAGAAGGAATCTCTACGAAGTGATCTAAACTAAGAATCGCAAAAACCAAAGAAACTTTATTTATTTAAACAATTATATATAAAGGTGAAACAAGCTAATGGGAGAAAAAGCCACAATTAACACTTATGAGCCTTAAAGAAATCCAACTATTCTATGTTTAGCATCAAAACTTATATTCTACTCTATCATCTCTTGTTCTTCACAATTTAAAATTTATAATAAAGAAACTCGTGAATACTTAGCCTAATGAATTAAGATCGGCACTTTAACAAGTCATATAGACTGGCAACAATCTCAATTCTAATAAATTGATCTTCGCATATTTAAAATCAATTATGGGAACTTGCAAAGTCTTGACTTTGTTAAGCTAGACTTGCGTTTTATAGCTCCTTGTATAAAAGATTAGCAAAATCAATCTATTTACGGTTAAGGAGAAAGCTAAGATATAAAACCGGTCGGGTCAAAATTTACTTTTCGTTCTCACCAACGGAAAACCTACATTTGTGTCAACTATTTTCTTTATTTTTCAACAATTTTTTTTAAATATGAACAATTAACTAGATATTAAGACTTAAAAATTTAAAATTTTTGTGGGAATACGGGGTACGTGAGATCAACGGCAAAGGTAGGTAAGATCATATCGAAGATATACTACCCCATACTAAAATTAAACATTGTCCTCAATGTTTCCTAGCCTAAGGCTCAAAACCCCATACTAGAACTCAAAAAGTCGAATGCATAATCCAAGCATGGAGAAAGTATCACAAAAATCTCAAGCCGTTTATCAAGTATGCTACAAGATAAATGTTAGTCGATAATAATCTAAGATATCGGATTTCCCCAAACTAATGGAAAGCAAAGGCTAGGAAGCTTGAGTGGACCGGGACAAAACACCGAACACGAGAGTCTTCAAAAATTTTGGGTCAATCCTTCAAAAATTCACAAGCAGAAACAACAAGAATCGGAAAAGTACAAGCCTCCTCACATCACTATAGAAATAAGAAAGAAGAAAAATGGATAAGCATGGGGTGCCTCCCACGAAGCGCTTTGTTTTTGGTAACCGAGTCACATAGCTTGACTCGATCCCCGAATTCATTCGTCCTTGGAGAAAGCAAATGGAAGAGAAAATCTCAATCGGGCTTTCATTAATGTATGGATAAAAATTAAAGCACATGAACGTTCCATCCTGATGAGATGCCACCGGCTCTAAGTGGAGATGCCGGGGTCAAAAATAGTGTCTTCACTCCTGGTGGAGAGAAGTAAAGGAGAAACCTCAGGGTAGGTGAGAAACGAGAGAAAAGTCCAAATGAAAAATGTGAAGGAATCGTCAACTTCAACATTAATCTCACCTCCCTCTAGGTCAAAAAATTCGTCTTCATTAAGCTCATCAAAATTGTTTATCACAGGCACATTGGGCTCAATGTCGATGGTAAAACGCTCATATTCGGGAACAGAAATATCATCGTTAAGCAAGTTGTCAAGAAAAATAATTTCTTCTTTTGAATCAAAATCACTCTCAATACCCGGTGGTATCGAATCATCCGGGCCAGGAAATATATCGATCTCTTCCCTATGAGAGTCACTATCCTGAACGGGAATAGGAAATATGGGAAGAGACTCGATGATCGTATTTGGACTAGCATGAAAATTTTCTAGCGACCGAGAAGATGAATTTCCGCATAGCAACCACATTCGACTAATATATTCCTCGTGCTCTTTAGCAATTCTTGAAGGATTTGTGATGATTTCACCGGCGAACGCATGGTGGAGAGGATCATTCTTGGGAGAAAAAGTTATCAAAGTATCATGGTCGAATTCATTTTTAAAGTGTTGTGGCTCATGATCGAAAAACACTTCGGGATAGAGATTATGGGTGGTATCATCACTAAGCAAACTCTTAAGATAGAATACGTCTCCTTCTGAGTCATAATAACCTTCCTCAATATTAGTAGAAACTTCGATAGCTAGAAAAGTATCGATCTCATCATTATCGCCTCTTGGTAAACACTCATCCTTATTGAAAAAAAATGTGTTAAGTAAAACTGGCTCATCAAAATTAGAAACATTGGAGTCCTTGCTCTCGACATTCTCTAACATCTCATTAAAGAGAAGATTAATGTTACTGGAGTTGTGATTGTCATCAAATTCAAAAAGAGGGTTTGAATAAACTTGAAAATTTTCTTCTTGAACATCCTCCTAAAGAAATGATTCGTCATCTCTAGAAGTTAAGATGTCCTTAGAACCGAAGAGAGGATTCTAGAAAATCATGTTATTATGGCAAAAAGTCAAATCACATCCTTTGTTATTATCGAAGGTATCGTCAGACTCTCTTGGGATTAGGACAATTTCCTCAACACGAAAAGTGCTAAGGGGCTCATCCCCCATTATGAGAGAGTCCTTGGGCTTAATAGTCGGTAAGGCGGATGTGATTGCAAAAACCGAAGAAATTTGAGGCGTTTTATTCGAATGAAAAATGCTCTCCTTGTGAATAACTTTAAAATTCTTCAAACACGGTGTAATACGAGTTTGATGTTTAGCTGTCGGCTTTATGATATTCTTCACTTCTTGCTTTTCCTTTTCATCGTTGTCATCTTCTGGTGGAGGTAAGCAAACTAGAGCAGGTTTGTCGGTAAACCTTTCAAGAAGAGATTTGCTAGTCTCGAAAAATTTGAGACTAAAATGAAAGTCAAAAAGAGGAGTGGTACCGCCACTCGAGAGATTATTTGTTTCTTCAAAACTATCCTTGCATGTGTCATTAACCATTTTAATTGACTCGTTTACATACTTTTGAGGATGTTTTGAAATGCCATCGACATGAAAAATTATTTGTTCATTACCGTCCCTTAAAATAAGTTCTCCTTCAAACACATCAATTAAAGCTCGACTGGTCCTCAAAAAGGATCTCCCAAGAATGAGAGAAACTCAAGGATCGACTTCAAAATCAATAACAACAAAATCAGTAGGAAAATGAAAACTCCCAAATTTGACAAAAACGTCTTTAGCGAGTCCTTTAGGACGAGTAATAGATCGATCTGCTAATTCTAAAGTCATCTGAGTTGGTGTAAGTTCAGATAAAGAAAGCTTTTTCCAAATAGAAAGGGGCATAAGATTTATGCTCGCGCCAAGATCGGCCAAGGCGTGATATACATCTATTCCCGAGAAATTACATGGTATAAGAAACTTGCCGGGATCTCCAAGCTTTTCGGGAAGCTTTTTGAGGAGCATCGCTGAACAATTCTCGTTCAACGGAATCTTAGCTAATTCAAGCTACTTTTCCATATTCATAAGCAAATTCCTAATCGTAGGAGCAAATCTTGGCATCAAAAGTAAAGCATCCGAGAAGCTAATGTCAAAGCGCAAATCTTGAAAGATTTGAAAGATCTTCTCCATTTGATTCGAAGCTTTGTCACGGGACTTTTGATCATTACGTTACGAAGGATATGGAATATTCGGCTTAGGTAAAGTCTTCGAAACATCAGGTTCCAGAATCGGAATAGGGTTAACCGGAGGTTGAATGTGAGCGGTACTTCCTTGGAAATTAGATTGCTCCTTATCCGTTGTCTCCTTGGTTTCTCGTTTCACTACCTTTTTAGGAGAAAGATTAGTAGGAATCGAGTGTCCCTCGTAAGCAACACCACTTCGAGTAGTGATCGCTTTCATCTCACCCTTCGGGTTTGGAACGGTATTACTCGGAAGAGTACCCGAAGTTGAGGCTTGGTTTTGAAAGAATCCACTTGACATATTTTACAAGTTAGTTTGAAAAACATTTTGTTGATTCATCAAGACGGCTTGTTGAGTCTTCATCGTGTTTTGAATTTCATTCTTAACTTCTCCTTTCAATGAATTGATTTGATTTTGCATGTTTCTCATCATTTGATCATTTGTTCTCTTGTAACTTGAAAACTCATTTGAAAACTCTTGTTGAACTTGATTATTAGGAACTTGAAAAGGTTGGTTTTGAAATCCTTGATTTTGAAAATTTGGAGCATGATTATTTTAAAAACCTTTATTACCATGAAAATTATTTCCCCGATTAAAATTATTCTCTTGACCTTGATTTTGATTATACCTATTTTGACCATTGTTTTGCACCAGAGCAGAACCAGGTGGTGCCATTTGGTTACTAACATGGTTTGGCGGGTTGACTTGATTGTAAGTACCCGTTGCCGTACAAACACTAGATTGATTGTTATCGGTATTAGGACAATTGTACCAAGCATGAGGCCCACTACAAGTAACACAAATTTCCTCAACCGCTTTAACCGGAGCGAGAGTGACAACTTTTTTAGAAACAATCTCAATTAAGGTCGAAATTTGATCCGCAAGCTTATCAATTCTCTCATCCGTTTTACTTTCCCTAGAAGACGTATTCATCATAGAAACATTTGATTTATTACGTGAATAACGAACTTTTGATTTATTCTCAATTATGTTCAAAGCTTCTCTAGTCGTCTTACTCAAAAGATTTCCACCCGCCACGTCTAGAGTGTTGGTGTAGCCCCAAGGATCTTTGATCCCTGTTAGATTATAATCGTTCTAGAGTTGATCGTCTAGAATTGGGGCTTGATGGAAACGTATGGTAATAAAACCTTGTTGAATATCTTTGTTCTTATTCCGCTTTGTTTTTATAATTTATGAATATTGATATTATCCTAGATAAAGGTCTAAACAACCTGAGCTTAAACGATCTTACGATCTTTATGGTTTCCACAATTGGTATCAGAGCCCGTGGCTCTCGATCTAGGATCTACAAGGTTTTTGAAGAAACCCTAAAACCCTATTTTTAAGGACATTCGTTTTGTGGTTAAAAGTTTTCTAGAAAAAAAAAAAAAGGTTTGAAGTTTAATTGGTATAACAAGGTTTATAATTTTCCTCTCTACCTTAATTGGTATGCAATACGATTTATAAATCATTGTTACTATTAAGGGTTTTCTTCACATCAAATTCGTTTTTCTTTTTTAATAATTTGTCAAATTCGGTGAAACAAGGGGTTTCATAAAAACCCTAATTCGATATAGCTAATTCGGTGCAAATTAAAGATGTGCTCGGTGATCATAGGTTATGTAAAAGTGATCCACTTAGTGTTGTTTATAGCGAATTAATAAGATTCCATGGCTCGAAGTTTTTCTTTTTCAAGATCATTTATGTTCGGTGACATTAGGGTTTCATTCAAACCCTAATTCAATGAAGAAAGAAAACAGGATATTTGTTCGTCTTAAGGGGAAGCATAACGTGAACCCACTGATCGTGTGATTTGTTTCACCTATCTATCACATAAATCCATCTCTAGACGTGCGTACAGTCTCGGTTGATGTCGTATCGCTAGTTGATGTTTTTGGGGTTTTTAAGGAGAGATGGTCATGTTAAGAGATGAAGTCAGAATGGTGATGGACGTGGTTATTGTATATTCAGGTCACGTGGTGTTTGTGGTGATACGACATGGGTCTGACAATAGCAGCAGCAAAGGATGTTGCTGTGAGGTGAACCATTACGTGGCATGGTGATATGGCTGGCATGGTGATATGGTTATTGTATATAGTGTTTGTGAGGTGAACCATTACGTGTCAATATCGAAAGGTATGGGCTGTGATGTTAAATATTGTTAATACTGCCTTCACGTGGAACATTGATACTATTAAAGGCTTTTGGAATATATGTTCGCACATGGAAAGCAAAGAAGGTATTGTTTGTCTATTGTGCATTGAAGGTGTGAAGAGATAGAAGTTGAAATCCTACACACGTTATTGGCACAAGGTTGCGTGCTATATTGATCTTAAGAAATCATGCATGCTATGTTATACAGTATACAACTGTTGGTGCATGTTGTGATTCCAAATCATATTAATGTTGCCTTCATATATGATATTTGTACTGTTCGCACAAGGAAGGTTACAATTATTCGAGAAAAGGTGATCTCGAACAGATGGGTGACACACACAGAAGAGTTTGGTGTTTTGATTTGTTACATACACAGGTTCAAGAGTGTTTTGATTTTGGTTTAAATGTTTAAAGGCTAATATTTTTGGAATTATTGCAAAAATTGGTTACGGAGTTTATTTGGTATCTCTTATTTGAAGATTAAAGTAAGTTTTACGAAGGAGTTTACTTATTTTATCTTGAAATCGGGGTTGGGTGGTTGTATGATTTCAGTGATAACTTGCTTGAACATTTACGGTTTATGATTAGGACTTGGTTTATCTAGTTCCAGCGAGTCAAGGCGGTGTTGGTGAAGGGACCTGGTTAACTATCACTTTAAAGGAGTTACGTTGTAGTGCTCCAGTGTCACACAAGATGTCGGAGGATAAATTTCAATGAGGTGATGTGGTTATTTTTAGAGAATTTGATCAGCACAAATCTTCTCTCACCGTTCTTCAATCTGACCAATAGTGCAAGCTTAAGTAACAAATTTAGGAGATTTTACTTCAGTATCAAGTTCGGTATATTAAGTGTACTTCATCAGTGATCATTACAAAGAGCCTACAGAATTGAAGATTCAAGAAATGGTTAACATATAGGTTTTAGGGGAAGCTTAATGTTAAAATGTTTAACCATTTTATATGCGGGGGGGGGGGGGGGGGTGGGGGGGGGGGGGGGGGGGGGAGGGGGGGGGGGGGGGGGGGGGGGTGGGGGGGGGGGGTGGGGATACATCGGAGCGTGAAGATCAAAGTTGCATCTTTCGTCTCTATTTGATTATGACAAAAAAGGGAAGAGGATTTGATGATTTGTAACTTATAGAGCCTTGGTGGTATAACATGAAATAAGGGGAAGTTCTATTCTTTCATTTGTATATTAACTTCAGGGGAAGTTCGTGCTTATTTAGTTTTGTCATTATCAACTAGGGGAATGGGAATTATATTTGAGTTGATAAGACAAAACAAGAATAAAACAAGAAGGACTTAAAAGACAAAGGAGGAATTCTTCAAAAGATGTAAGATTTCAGAAGATCTCCTTAAAGAAGGAAACAAAAACAACATTGATGACTTGCTTAAAAGGATAAAGACAAGTTATTAATGCTATTAATTGTTGATAGGAAAGAATTAATGTTGATTAATGTTATTCAATAGTTTTCTAATTGTATTATGTTTCCTTTGTAAGACCTAATATCTCTAGTATATAAAGAGATACAGGTTATTATGTTTTAGTATCAGAAAAAGTGTGTGTTACACATATTGTAGAAGATGTAGACGTTCTAGAGTCGTTGGTGCTAGCCTGAGGATCTTTATCCCTGTTAGATTGAAACCGTTTTAGAGTTGACGTCTAGAATTGGGGCTTGATGGAAAGTATGGTAATAAAACCTTGTTGAATATCTTTGTTTTATTCCGCTTTGTTTTTATAACTATGGATATATTTCTTAGTATCTAGTAACGGTCTAAACAACTGAGCTTTAAACGATCTACGATCTTTATGGTTTCCAAAATCACGGTTTTGGAGGGTTTCTGGATTAGACGTACCGTCTGCCGCACAAAAACACTAGATTATTGTTATCGGATATTAGGCATTTACCAGCTTGAGGCCCACTACAAGTAACACAAATTTCCTCAACCACTTTAACCGGAGAGGGAGTGACAACTTTTTAGAAAAAATCTCAACTGTAGGTCGAGATAGTTGGTCCGTAGCTTATCATTTTCATCCGTTTTACTAACACTTTCCCTAGAAGTTGTATTCATCCTAGAAACATTCGATTTATTACGTGAATAACGAACTTTTGATTTATTCTCAATTATATTCAGCTTTCTAGTTCGCTTACTTTAACAATTTCCCGCCGTGGCAATTAAGGAGTCTTGATCATTCTCATTTAAACTGTTATAGAAGGTATCAACTTGAGTTAACTCCGTAAATCCGTGGTGGGGACAAGCTCTAAGCATTTCCTTAAATCGTTCCCATGCTTCACTAAAAGTCTCTTCGAATTTTTGTGTAAAACGAGAAATTTCATTCTTTAAGTGAGTGGTTTTCGAATGAGGGAAAATTGATTCACATATTTGGTTACGAGATCCTCCCAAGTCAAGGTCGAATTAGGTAGTTCTTTCTCGTACCAAACTTTAGCGGCCCCCTCGAGTGAATATGGAAACATCATTAGCTTAATAACATCGTTCGGCACATCTTTAAATCGTAAAGTTGAGGTAATCCTTTTGAAACTATTAATATGAGCGTGGGGATTTTCCCTCTCAAAACCGTAAAACAGGCTAGCTTGAACTAGTTGTAACAAATTCGTTTTAATCTCAAAGTGATCTGCATTAATTTCCGGTAAAACGATAGCTTCTCCATACCCTTCCGTGAGTGCACGGAGTAGCTCTTCCATTGTTCGTTCCGCCATTGGTGCAACTTCAACGATAGTATGAAGCTCGGGTTCGACTACGTTTGGAGCACGTCCTCTATTTCGACGTCTCGGAATGGTTACATTCGAATTATTTGGAAAATTGAAATTTCTATTGCGCATGCACTACACAAACAAATGAAGAGAGAAAAATATATATACAAAAATATTTTTGTTTTACCGAATAATCAACAAACTTAAGGTAACTCCCTTAAGTAAAATTTGCAAATGGGGGACGTAGTGTGAGCGAATCGCCTTAAAAATGTTTGTCCCTTCGGGTCGTAGTTCCATGGAACAACCCTCCTAATAGCTTATTTCAAAAAAGAGGTGCGCCTTTTTCGTAAGTGACACAAGACGGTAAATTTTAAATCTTAAGTTCGGGAACTTATTAATGGATATTCACAAATTCTCTATTAAGAGAATTAAATTGATGTGTATTTTAGTAATTAAGAGAAAACAAAAAATTGAAAAATCCGGAAGAGCAAATATTTTTGTATTTTTTTTATTTGTTAAACTTCTACATATACTAAAAAGAAAAGAAAAAAATATTTTTTTACTTTTTATATTTTTACTTTTTTTTGATTTTTTTTTTCAAAAGCGTATATTTTGGGTGGATTTAATTGTCAATAAGTCTTAGTTAAGCTTTTGAGAGCTTAAATAATGAATACATTTTTAGGGGGGTGCTTGTGTGAAGTGAATTAGGAGAAAGTGTTATTAAGGAACTGTTTTGATTCAATTAGAGGTATTAAACAAATTGCTTATAAACCATAAATTGAACAATAAAATGAAAAACACCCACTTATTAATAAAAAGATTAACTGGTTACAAACTTCGAAAAAGAATTATATTCACTGAATTAGACATTACAATAAAGCTATAATTGCAAAAAGTAAAATTATTTAAAAAACTCAATTCTTGAGCTATTATTAATACTACTCATAGATTGCTTTTCTTTCAGTGAGTCTTTCTTCCTTCGAGAGTGAGTGAGGAACTCTTTATATAGGCTAAGAGAGAAGCTTCTAGGTCTTCTCCACACGCTCATCTTGGATTTGATCTCTGCCCTTGAATCATTTCAATCATTGGATACCCGGTTTAGCGTTAGATCAAAGATGTATCAAACGGTATTGCCAGCGTAGCATTCTTGTGTCCGAGCCTTGTGTTTCTTTTGGCTTGTTTTTAGTGTAAATTTTCCATCCTGTGTGGTTTTTTAAGACTCTGCGTGTTAAATTCTTTGTCAGAGCTTGACAATAGAGCTCTTTGGTGATCGTTTTTTGCTTGAGAGATGGCAGCTTCTGTCTAGGAATCTCTTGTAGCCACGTTGGAATTGAGAGCGGTGTGGGTTAATTTGGGTTTAACTTTAAGCTCAGGTGAAATTGGCGGGTACGTGGTGAAACAGATAAAAAACTATTTTCCGCCCCCTAAATGTTTTTCGTTGTAAGTTTGACACGGTGGTTTGGGGGCGTTGACTTGTGCCGGGGATATAAAAGGATTTGGCTGTTTGGTTTATATGGGATCGTGTTGAAAGGGATTTTAGGGTTTGTCTATAAACAGAAGATATCGACCGTTAGCCTTTATAATAAAAGATAACGGTGTTAGGGTTTAAGGACTTATTTGAATTTGGTTTAACATTAGGCTCATTGGGTCATTTTTATGGGTTTTGGCATTTTGTTAGTTGGGCCAATGGTGACCAAAGGGTTGACTTTTGATGATCTTTGCTAGAAAAAACTCCCGGTCTTGTGCAATCTTTCGTTCCCGTGTCCGTGTTTGTCCGGTTTTGCCGTTTTCTTGTGATTTTTGCTTATCCGTACCTACACATCCACAAACAACAAAACACAAATACAAGCATATTTTGGACATTTTTGATCATTTTTGGGCAATTTTTGGTATAAAAGGATATGTGATTTCCTCTCATATCAGGTTATTCATAAGCTTATTGTTTAAGGTAGCTTGTAGATAAGCTTTTTTGCGGCCTTTCTGATCTTGTTTTTGAGAAGGAATAAATAAAGGTACCCTTCTTTTTCTCCTTTTAGCTTATTTTTCTGTTTTGCTAATTGAACTCCTTATGTCTGCTTATTATCTGCTTATTCTTGCTTAGTTTGTCTTAATTTAGCTTAATATGTCTAGTTATGAGCTTAGATTAGTTTAAGTTTAGTTTTATATCAATCTGCTCATTTATTAGTTTAAGTAGCCTAATAGTATAGCTTATAGTTAAGTGCTTATTCTCTTTAGATTTTAGCTTAATTGTCTTTAATAATCACAGGTATTAATCTTTTTTTAAAATTCAAAGCTTAATTTGGTCAGTTTTAGTTTTAAAATGGATTTTAGAGATTTAAAGGGGTGTTTGGGATAAGGATTCAAAATGGGTCAAATCAGGTTTAAAACTGTTTTAGGGTTATCAAGTTAGTTTCATAAGCTTTAAAATATTCTAATTAGTAGTTTTCATTAGCTCATAATAGGTTTTGATAAGATTTTTAGTTTGCTTTATCAAAGATTTGAATCTGCCAAATCATAAGCATTCCAAATTAAGTTAACCTTTGATTTATAAAAATGAGTTTTAGGTGTAGTGTTTTTGTGATTAATAAGAGCTCAATTCATGTCATTATGCATCTGTTTTAAAGTCACATAGTCTCTTTAAGAGTTTTGGTCAAAAAACAGTTTAGTAAAGTGGTTTTAGTTTAAGCACGATAGCTTTTTGGTGTAAGCTTTTTAGTCATTAATCTAGCTTTTAATTGTTTTAATCCTAGTTAATCTTAGCTTATTATAGTCTAAAGCTCATCTGTTTTGAGTTATTAGTTGGTCATAATCCTTTTGAGTCTTAATTTTTAGGTCTACTAGTAGTCACTTTAAAAAGCAAAAAGTCCAAAAATAGTAGTATAGTATGCCATTTTCAAATTTACTTTTCTAGTTTATTTCTTGTACTTATTTGCTTAGCTCTAGCTTATTTGAGTCATTAGTGTTTAGGTCTTAATCTGTTTTTGGTTGGTAGCTTATGATAAGTGCTTATTAGTCCTAATATTTTAGCTTAAAGTTAGTTTAAAGTCCATCCTTAGAGTCTGTTGTCTTATAGGATTTTGGGGCTTTTGAGCTTATTTTATTAGCTTATTTTGAATCTTTTATGCTTATTAAGTTTAGTGCTTTGTCTGTTTTGCTTTTTAGCATATTACTTTTGCTTATTAAGTTCATTAAGTTAGCTCAAAAGGTAGTAGTTAAGCCCTCTTTAGTCTGAATTTGAATATGCTGTCTTTTTGCTTGTTTAATGCTTATCAGCTTATTTTGTTAGCTTATTCTTACTCATTAGTGCTAATTTGGTCTAGGATTTGTTCTATTTTCAGCTTATTGGTTTGCTATTAGCTTATTGAATCTGAAAAGCTCAAGCAGTTAGCTTAAAATCATTTAGTTTAGTTTAGTTAGCTGTCACTTTCTTTAGCTTATTTATGGCTTATCTTTTAAGTTTTAGTTATAAGACCTTTTATTAAATTAGCTTATTTTCATTTATACTTTAGCTTTTTCAAATAAAAATAAAATAATAAATGTTTTGTAAAAAAGAAAGGCCACAGGTTTCGAACCTGTGACCTCTCCTTTATAACATCAACACCTCAACACACACACTCTTTACCAGTAGCACCCTTGGGACTTTTCTGTCAACCTGTTGCACCCTTAATTACTTATGCATAATTTTCAGTTTTAGCTATTTAGGCTTATTTACTTATTTACTGCTTATTCGTTCAGCAAACTTTCTAGTTTTCATTTTTCATAGGTTCTAAACAGTTTAAAGTATTTTTCCTAGTTTTTCCAGAATTTTAATAATTAGTTTGCTATTTTTAATAATTAAGTTAGATTAAAACTGTTTTTAATTCATAATAAATAAAATAAAAATAAAAAAAATATAATTTCTTTTTCAAAAATTATTTTCAGTCATTTAGGATTTATAAAAAATAAAAAAATAATTTTTAGGGTTAAATTTTAATAATTTAGGTAATTAGTCGCGTTTTAGAATTCCCGTTATCGTTTTTAGCTTTAATCATTAGTTGCCTTAATTGATTGCTTGCTTTTTCTTGCTTCCCTTTGCGTTTTTAGAATTAGAAATAAAAAACAAAAATAATTGATATTCAAGCATCAAACAAAGTACTTCCGTGGATTTCAAATTCACTTCTCGTCGGGATACGACACTCGGGACATACTATTATTTGTCCTCAAGCAATTTTATATAAAACGGGAAACTCTCTATACTATTACTATTTGGTATTTAGTTATATATATTTTTATATATACTACTATTATATCGAATAAAATACTAGGACTAAACAACCAATTGTTGTACCTATTAGTACTAGGGAACCCAAGTGAACTGTGAACCAATCTTTTGCAACACCTCTTAAGAAAATAATTGCCTCATAATCCACTAACCAGAAACCTAGAAGTACAATTAGGAAGCAATATGAGCATGTTTTAGTAAGACATGTAGATGGTGGTACTCTAAGATCACACCACTAGGATATAAATGGAAACCTAAGACTAGTACAGTAAATGTTAAACCAGATGTTAGTATGCCTCTAGGAAATCAATCTAGAACTACTAATATTTCAGAATCCATAACACTTAGGGGGTCCACTTTGTCCAATACTCCATTGTCTTCTAATTCTTTTGCAGCTCGTAGAGATAATTCTATTCATCGTCGACTCTATGTGCTCAAAGCACATGACGGGAAATCTCAAGCTTCAAAGTAATTTTGTGGAGAAATTTCTGGGTACGGTGAAGTTTAGAAATGATCAAATTTCACCGATTCTTGGTTATGGAGATCTAGTTCAAGGGAATGTAACCATCAAAAGGGTTTATTACGTCGAAGGGCGGAATCATAATTTATTCACTGTTGGTCAATTCTGTGATGCGGATTTGGAAGTTGCTTTTCGGAAGTCTAGATGTTACATCTGTGATTTAAAGGGAATTGATCTACTCACAGGTTCTCGTGCCACAGATCTGCATTCCATCACTCTTCAAGACACATCCACTCCCAATCCAATTTGCTTAATGGCTAAAGCTACATCGTCACAAGCATGGTTATGGCATCGTCGTCTCTCACATCTAAACTTCGATACCATCAACTTGCTTTTGAAGTATGATATTGTGATTGGCCTTCCCAAATTGAAATTCGCCAAAGATCATCTTCGTTCTTCTTGTGAGTTGGGAAAAGCAAAACGTAAGTCTTTCAAGACTAAAACTACCCCAAGCTCAAAAAGGCGGTTACAAAATTCTACACATCGACTTATGTGGTCCCATAAGGGTAGAAAGCTTTAATGGTAAGAAATATGTGTTGGTAATTGTTGATGACTATTCAAGAAATACTTGGAGTCACTTCTTGAGATCCAAAGACGAAACTCCAGAAGTTCTCATCGATTTCCTCAAACTCGTTCAAAAAGGACTTCATGATGAAGTTAGAACAGTTCAAACTGACAAAGGCACGTAATTTTTTAATAAAACTCTTCATGCATACTTTACTCAAGAAGGGATTGAACACCAAACGTCAACTGCTCGAACACCTGAACAAAATGGCGTTGTCGAAAGACGAAACCGTACTCTTGTTGAGGCTGCTCGAACAATGCTAAACGCCGCTAAAGTTCCTTTGTTCTTCTGGGCTGAAGCAATTGCAACAACATGTTTTACTCAAAATCGTTCACTCGTAATTCCTCGACATGAGAAAACACCTTACCACATCATAAATGGCATGAAACCGTCTGTTAAGTTCTTTCACATTTTTGGTTCTCTTTGCTACATCGTCAAAGATGGAGAAAATTTTGACAAGATGAAAGAAAAAGGTGATGCATGTATTATTGTAGGGTATTCTACTCAGTCAAGATCTTACAGGGTATATAACAAGAGAACAAGAGTGATAGTTGAAACCATTCATGTTAACTTTGACAAATTGCCTCTCATGGCGTCATATCACGTCAGTTCTGGTCCCTTTCCACAATGTCCCGGTTCCCAAAGTCAAGAAAATGTTCCTCAAGCAGCTGAGACAGTAACAACGTCAAATGAGCTAGATCTGCTATTTAGTCTGATGTTCGTTGAATTACTCAATGGAACTACTCTAGTTATGTCAAAGTCTTCCGTTGTAACTGTTGCTAATACACCTGATCAACGTCAACAACACAACACAACTACATCTACTTCAGCAACCGTTGCTGCAGATACACCTCCATTGAACATTCAAACAACACCTAAAACTACAAGTCAAGCACCAACTCAAGCACCAACTGTCATTGCTACTAAGACTATCAATCAAGCAGAAACTCAAAAAGAAGATGCACAAGTTGAAGAAGACGAATTTATCAACATCTTTAGTACACCGGTACAAGAACGAGGGGAGACATCTTCTCGATATGTTGACTCGTCAAACATGCATACATTCTATCAACGACATCCTTTTAAACATCGTTGGACAAAAGATCATCCGTTAGAACAAGTCATTGGAAATCCTTCTCAATCAATTAGAACAAGACGTCAGCTAGAAACATATGGTGAGATGTGTATGTTAGCACTCACCGTGAGTCAAACCGAACCAAAGAACATCGAAGAAGCCATGGCTGATTCTGCATGGATTGAAGCGATGCAGGAAGAACTTCACCAGTTTGATCGATTAGATATATGGGAATTAGTGGACAGACCACTCTATAAAAATGTGATTAACATGAAGTGGCTCTAGAAAAACAAACGTGATGAGGAGAATACTGTAATTCGTAACAAATCTCGTCTTGTAGCTAAAGGATACAGCCAACAGGAAGGAATCGACTTCGAAGAGTCATTTGCTCTAGTTGCTCGGTTAGAAGTAGTCAGGCTATTCGTTGCATATGTTGCACACAAGTCATTTCCTATCTATCAGATGGACATACAGACGGCTTTTCTTAACGGACCTCTGAAGGAAGAAGTGTACGTCAATCAGCCAGACGAATTTGTAGATACACATCATCCTGACAAAGTCTACCGTCTTAAGAAGGCATTATATGGACTCAAGCAAGCTCAAAGAGTATGATACGATGAACTCTCCAACTTCCTGGTATCTAAAGGATTCTCCAAAGGTTCTATTGATCCAACTCCGTTCATTACTAAGAAAGGGGAAGACATATTGCTTGTGCAAATTTACGTTGATGACATTATTTTTGATTCTACGAACCCAAAACTTTCCAAAAAGTTTGAAACCTAATGCATAGCAAGTTTGAAATATCAATGATGGGGGAGCTGAAGTTCTTTCTAGGAATTCAGTATAACAACCCATAATTTTCCTCAGTGTAATTATCCATCTATTATATTTAATAGAACCATTTTTACAGAAATATTTTTGTTTTATTCCATCCATTATGTAACGTAACTTACATTTCCAAAGTAAACGAGCTCACGCAACTACCAATGTCAATTCCATCAACGTTTATATCAAGTGAACGTTATAATATGTTCTAAAATCCATTTTTACCTCATATGTTATCTATTTAACATACTATTCATAACGTTTATTACAAAGCGAACTTTATACGTTAACGTTTATATCAAAACCCTGATTACATGTAATGTTTCCAAACAAAACAAATGTACAAACTAATAAGGCATGTGTACAAGTTACCAATGCATGTAATTCGAATACCTTTTCCCTTCAAAACCCTATTACAACTCTTTAAAGCCTAATGTATAACCCGATAATGCATAAGATTCAAATAAGTCGTTTTCTCTCCAAACCTTAATCCTAGACCATAATTAAACTAGATTTCCCTCTATACCACTCCACATACTCGTCCTAACCTTAATCCTAAACCCTAATATAACAAC
>BQNB010043371.1:0-11740 GCA_026074375.1 Tanacetum coccineum
TGTTGGTTATTTTTAGGTACTTGTTTGCTATGATGACTTAAACATTTGGTTGTTTTATTAAATCAACTAGTTGTACCACTTTGGTTTCATAATTTAATGTGTTTATTACATGTTATATGATTAAATATTTTCATAAAACTTAATAGGGCTTGCTGCAAATAAACCACCAAAATAGAAATACTCTCACAAAAATCTAAGAAAAATCATTTTTCTGTGAAAAATGGAACCAACATAGGGCGGCCCCCTTAATTTTAAGGGGACCGCCCCCTATTTAAGTAGACCGCCCTAGTATTTCACGGGTAAAACAGTATTTTTCTGCTTTTTGACCCTCTTTTACCTAGTCTCAGCTATCTTTGCCCAGAATACGCGAACAAAATTTAGAATAATTTAAACTAGTTCAAACTCATTCCATTTTCAAACCATTTCCTTCCCATGAATTCCCTCCAAATGATCATCTCCAACACACCATCTTCTTCATCATTCATCAACCATTATCAACATCCATGGCATCCACTAGAGCCTCCATTTCCAAAGCCTCCAAGAAACCAAAAATCAACATCATTCCACCAAAACAATTGTTTGTGGATTTAACCCATGATGACACAAAAACTCCATCACCCACACTTCAACTATCATCACCTAGTGCTCCTAATGCACCCTCCAAAACACCATCAACCAAAGATACTTCCTCATCCTCAATTGACTACATACCCAAATCACCAACCTCATCAACATCACTTTCACCCAATGGTTACTTGAACTCACCAACATCTCCTCCTCCAAGAGTTTCTCCACCACCTCCAACTCAAGAAAATGCATCAATGGACATCACTCTCACCCTTTCACCAATCACCCCACTTGATGTCCAATTTGATACTCCATCACCTTCACCACCTATCTTTGGTCATCCCATTCCTTGGAACCTTCTTGAGGCACATGGAGATTCATGCTTGTGTTGCATTCACAATCGTACTCTCATATTTGGGTTAAGAGATGAACTCCAATATATGTTTTCATATATTGAACATATGCTCTCACAACCACCAACAACCATCATCCCACCACCTCCACCATCTTCACCAAACTAAACATACTCTATGTTTAGTTTCTCAAAATAATTGTCCATCCACCATTTTGCAAGCAAGTCCTACGGAGCTTTACTAGTTATAGGACTCTTTGTAGTTTAAAAATTTTTCATGTATGTTATCATGTTGTTTTCCTTATGTATGCATGAGTGTGTTTCACACACTATTTTAATGTTAATGAATGATCATTGTTGGTTGTATTTCATATTTTTCTTCCTTGCTACATGTTAGAAATATTTGTATGTTCTAAACCCATTTGTGAAGCCAAAAACCATAGCTTGATTCCTTGTAGCCCTCCCGAATGAGGGTGATCACACAACAAGGGGGAGCACTTATTCCGTCGATTTTTACTAGCAAACCTCGACGATGCCTTTTTTTTGATTCTACAAAAAAGGGAGAAATGCATGAAACTCACTAAATAATTGGTTTAAAAAAAATTTACATTAATGAGTTTAAATTTGTAATCATCAAAAAGGGGAGATTGTTGATAAAATATAATGCCAAAAACATTATAAAATAATTTTCCACATCTTAGGTTTGATAATCACAAAATATAAAAACGTTAAAAGTAAAATTAAACGTACATGTATTAAGTATAAATTCTCATTCAACAATTACATAACTTAAAGGTAAGAATAAAACAAATCATAATGCATTTATGATCAAAGAAATTTTTTATTCAACCTCAAACTTTTATAAAATGTTGTAAACATTTTTATAAACTTACAAAACATTTTCTACAATTAAAAGAAAGTTTATTAAAATAAACCATTTAATTTCAAATTTTCGACCTAAAACAGCTAGAAAGTTCAGTAAACACCTCCCCTAAAAATTAGGGACAAAAAAAGGACGTTTGAAAAATGCGCCCCTTAATTAATAGGGGGCCGACACCTATTTAAGGGGGCGGCCATAGACTCGCTCCTCCAATATTCCCTATCGATACTGGACCTATCCCCAACCATTTTCACACCTTTGCACTCATTCTTTCTGTTACTAAAACAGCCCATACATCTCTCTAAATCCTTTGATCAATAATCAATAAAAGCATTTTTCTCAGTGATTCAAGCTTAATCCCTCAAGTGTAAGATAAGAATTACTTCCATCATCAAGTGAAGAAGTTACACCTATATGCATAAGTAATCTTGTTGTCATCCATCTCATATATTTTAAATCCAATTGTATATAGTAATTTGTGTGTAGTAAATCCTTGATCTTTACGATCTTTGTAAGTATAGTTAGATCGTGGTGATCTTAACAAGTAGTATTAGATAGTTGTAATATAAGTAGTGTGGTGAAGTGAAATTTTGAAGTTGTGAAGAAGTTGTGAAGTTGTGAAGTTATGAAGAAGGTGTGAAGTTATGAAGAAGTTGTAAAGTTGTAAATTCGTGAACAAGTCATGAAGTTTTGTTGTGTTAGATTGGTTCTAGCTAAGATTAGAAATCGACATTTAGCTTTGTGTCGTAAATCGGTGTAAGCAACGTTGTGTACGGTTTTCTCCGCCATAAGGGAGTTTGTTGACATAGTGAAGAAAACTCTCGAGTTTGGTGCTCGGGAAGTGGAGTAGGGCGAAGAGGTGCTTCATTACCGAACCACTATAAATCCTCGCGTCGTGGTTTGATTGTTCTTACTCTTATCTCTTGTTTTACTTTATCATTTCATATACTTATATTGTTCATATTGTGCAAGCGTTGAATTCACAAAAAGTCGAATCTAAGTTTTACAAACATACATAAACCTTAAATTAAAAAGCGGTAAAACTATTCAACCCCCCTTCTAGTTTTCCACAGTTACAATAAACCCGAAGGTCTTTTATGTTCCAACATTCATTTTCAAACGAGTCAAACAATTGCTAACATAGGTAGTAATATCCTTCTCCATACATGGCCACCATACATATCTCT
This sequence comes from Tanacetum coccineum, assembly GCA_026074375.1. Classification (NCBI taxonomy): domain Eukaryota; kingdom Viridiplantae; phylum Streptophyta; class Magnoliopsida; order Asterales; family Asteraceae; genus Tanacetum; species Tanacetum coccineum. Next base: position 2,987 of record BQNB010043371.1, read on the forward strand.
AAGGTCATAGTACGTCTTATCCGCTCCCGAATGTACCAAGTACATTGATGCATGAGCCTCGTCTATCATTAATGTCCTTACATCACCTATTAATGAAACCCATAATAAATACATACCTCCACCTTCCTTCCTTTCCATTAGTTGGTCCAGGCCACACGGCATTTTTGCTGTCGCGTTCTCTACCTTGCCTCTTTGCATGAGTACACAACCTAATCCTTGATTCGACGCGTCGCAGTAAACTACAAACTCTTTGGATCCATCAGGCTATGACAATATTGGTGTGTCACATAAATTGTCCTTCAACGTCTAAAAAGCCTCATCTTGTTCCTTGACCCACTCATACTTCTGAATCTTCTGCGTTAGTGAAGCAAAGGGTTTAGCAACCTTAGAAGAATTCGCGATGAAACGTCATAGTTAACTTGCCTAATCCTAAGATAATCATATCTCGGATGGCTCTTAGGTAGTCGTACAAGTCGTTGATCCTGGGGAGATTCTTGGTGGTCAGCTTGTGCAACTCTCGATAGTCTATGTACATTCGAAATGAATCGTCCTTCTTTTGAACAACATAGGTGCTCCCCACGGAGAGTGACTTGGTCGAATAAAACGTATATCAATGACTTATAAGGGTTACGAAATATCGAATAGGGTAGCAAACGAATATTGAATCAAAGGCTAGAATACATATAAGAGATTTCACATATGCAAATAGATGTGGATCAAATGGCATAAAAATCCTTTAAAGAAAGGATAGAATATCTATATCGACAGGAGACACAAACAAAAGAGTCTACAAAGCGTATCAAGACAAAAAAGAACACATATCGGATAACAATACGTTTCAAGATTGATAAATACGAAAGATAGAATTCTTATACCAATAATCGACTTTACTCGAAAGAACCAACTAAATACTGTTTTTATAAAAATTCATTTTGAAACAATGAAGACAGTTGTTTTGAATAAATAAAAAAATCATTTTAATAAAAAAAATCATCTTAAATATAATCTTAAAAAAAATCGTTTTAAACATGGTTTTCATAAAAATTTAAGAGATAGTTACATAAAAGATGTATCGCATTTTTCCCTTATAAATCATTTTTAACATACTTTTCATAAAATAAAATTTATCAAAAACAAACATATACAAATGTATAGATTATCTTAAACATAGTTTTGACACTCAACCATTATCACATTGTTTTCATAAAAATCACTGTAAACATAGTTTTCATAAAAATAAAGAGATAGTCATATAAAAGCGCTTATCACATCGTATTCATAAAATCATTTCAAGAATAGTTTTCCTCAAATACCATCAAGATATACTTCAAAAGGATTTTCATAACTCGACATCAATATAAAATATATTTCTCAAACAAAGGACATCGTAATACTAAAAAAAAGATGGTAAAATACCGTAAAGACTCTAACACAATTCTATTATTTGAAAGCTAAAGGAAGTACAAGGAACCATATAGTCAGAATAACAGTGAAACGAACATGCACAAGAGAAATTTATACGAAGACATTACGAACCAAGAGAAGAACGTAAAGACTCATCCGTACTTACGATCAAAAGAATCAACCATTGAAAAGCGTCGGTATTAACATGCCGTAACATGTTACGAAAACCAGAGGATATATATAAAGAACAGAGTAATGATCCGCACTAATATGTTAGGAATAATTAGTGCTTAAAAGAAATTTTTTAATAATAATACGAGTAATCGATGCAACAAAAGAACCAGCGAAACACACCTATATCCAAAAGAGCAATATACATCAAGACGTCGGATAGGAAAGATAGGACATCCGTACTAACATAGTGCGATGAAGGGATGCTAAACTTAAAGTTAGGATTCCTAACAAATAATCGATCAATCGAACAACTCAATAGTCATAATAGTAATAAAAGGTATCCAAGATATTCATAACCGTTAAGTAGAAAAGAAACTTGTTGACGACGCAACTAAGCCCAACAAAATCGCTCATTAGTTAAGAGAAGAATTCTCTAACTATATACCATGCTTATCATTAACACACATATAACAACATTTTACACTATCACATAACAAACAAACACTGATCAATGTCATCGTGGTCACAAGTCCACATGTGTGATGCCTTTATAATTATGTTGACTACCACAATTATAATTGCATCCTTTCACATGTATACTTACTTCCAAGACTACACCTCTCAATGATAACGCACATATAAGCACATATACCACATTACACATCTTAAACCACTCTAATATAACACAGAAAAGATGCTCCATTAAAGAAATACTTACTTATATAAAGATAAAATCGAAACGACATAAAGGAACAAAAGTCTCGCAGCGCCTCCAAAATATAAAATATTCCCTGGGGTGTACATGCTTCCCAAAGACTTAGAACAACATACACCAAATAGGAAATTAAACCCAGCTATAAATCTATAATTTATTAATAATAACCACACCACAAACCCAAATAAACATCACTATTAACACCCCAAATAAATAAACAATTTTCTTATTTTGCTACCTTATATTGAAGTTTTTATTATACCTTACCACACCATGGAGCTTATTGCTATAAACATCTTATCTCGAATTTTTTTTTTTTTATTTTAATACCCTCACTCCAATCAAACAATTCCCCCCCCCCTTCTCCTACTACCCCATTAGAAGAGAAACGTTGTTGCTCCCCAAATTACTTATCAACTCAAACACCAACTATTATACTCACTATCTTTTTCCTTTTTCTTTTTCTTTGTAATAAATTTAAAAGAATAGATTAGATATAATTCTTATAAAGATTTCTAAAAAAAAAAAATGCATATTCAAAAAGAGAAAAGGAAACAAACCCAAAAATACCAAAAAAAAAAAAAATCAAAAAAAATTCGTATATCAAAAACGTTCGGGGGGAACACAAAAAAGGCGGACAAAACAAAAAAAAAAAATAAAACCAAAAATACTTTCCGAAAATGCGGTCTCTTCGTTTTGAAAAAGTTGACTCTCGCCCCAAAAGACCGCCGGTTTTTTTATGGTCTCTAAATATTCCGGAGGAAGAAATTGCAAATTACTATCAATGTGATTTGTTAGTAGTTCCTCCCCACCACAAAAAATAAAGAACCACACACATCAAGGTTTTATAGTGAAATTGTAGTTGGGGTGTATTTATTAAGTTTCTGCATGCGGTATGTCTGCACGCAAAATGTGGGGGGCATATGATGGGAAAAGAGTTTTTGGAGGGGACACTTTTTATTGGATGTTGCGGTGGCGAATCGGCTAGTAGTGTGGTTGGGCATATTGAATGTCTTGGCAGTCTTACATGAAGTTCGATGCTACTACTTTCCGCCAGGGGCCGGGAGTAATCTACAATATAATTTTAAAAAATTCTTGAACGTCAAAAAAGGCCCTAATCTTTTGGTATGGTTCTTTTTGGGAATAGCATTTGGACTCTGGTATCTTTCTCAAACTAATTTTTTCTTAATACAGCTCGCCTGGGCTTGGTCGTTGCGGAGTGCATGGGGTGATTGTCTATATACGGGTTTATATGAATATGGGATCAATTTTTTTATTATAATACTACCTATAGGAATGAATTATGTTCTTTGAATCTGTGTTAGGGAGGATGCATCTGGGTTTCAGTATACCTTTTGAGTCTAAACCCCGCACCACTACCACCGTTGTCTGTATCACATAACCATTATACATCCAAGTAAATCCCTAACTAGAACCAGTAGGAGAGATAAACAGTAGTAAAGTTGTTTACATAGGGACCCTCGAGAGCGTAACCGAGAGAAATTGGAATGAGGAGAGATGAGGAGGAAGTGTAATAAAAAACAAGATGTATGATATAAGCCTTCTGTAATGTGGAGAAGAAAAAATAGGAGTCGAACAATGAAAGTGTAGGGGGAGGTCAAGAATACTATAAAAAACAACAAACGTCTCATGCTCCTTCCGAAATCCACAGAAGAGATTGTTTGAAAATGGACAAGGTCGTTGGCACTCCAGCGCATTGTTAGCTTTCCTATCTATTTCATTATCTCTCCTCTACATTATCAATAGCTAGCACGTCCTAACTAATCCTCTACTTTATGATGTGTCTTTGGCATTCCACAGACCCATAGTTCGGCTGTTGGGGCCGACAGGAGAAGCCAACATTCCCCACTACTACATTGGTGGATGCCGACAGGTCGGTATTTCTTTTAATCGCTTAAATATCCCGATTTATCTGTGTATTTGCAAATGGCTTCTGTCGGTATAATAATGCTTTCTTCTCTATAATTCGGTGTACTGTTTATTCCTTTCTTATCTCTGTTAACACCACACCACCCAAACAAGGGGGGGGTACGTCATGGGTTCGAGTCGAGATAGGCTAGGGGGTGTGTCTGAACCGAGATGGCTTAGGGACATTATTCAACCTACGTATTAAAGTATTGTTGTTGGTGTACTGAAAAATGAATAGTGGATTGTAGGAGGGGGTCGGTGTCGCGTGGGCTAGGGAACGATTAATGGACGAAAAGTGAATTAATTGACAGGTTGAGTGGGAAGGGGGGGAGAGTCGATAAATTGGGGGTCTAATTAAGGGATTTGTTTTAGAAACAGACTAGACATTATTTAGCAAAGGTGAAAAGGTGGGGTTGGCTCGAAAAAAAAGCGACTGAGGCGTGGCTTTGCGCTTAAAGCTCTGATGTGCATGGACATGGATAACATGAGCTGATGTAACAAAGGGTTGGGGTGAAATTTATGTTTGTGTCGCCACCCGTTATCCAAACACATATCATAACCTCTAATAATAGCTAGCTTTCATAACACTTCATAGACACCCATCGCTTTACCACTACCACCCACAGTAAATACACCTGTTTTCTTCAACAATCAACACTCATCCCCCGTCTTACAAAACTAGTGTATATATTTAATTTTTTTTCTGTGTTGCAGATAATATGCCTTAATATCCCCCCCCCAAATTTGTCCCCCCCCCCCCCCCTTAGTGTTGTTTCTGAATATCTAACCCCTTATCCCCACCCCCCCCCCCCCTTGTGCCCCCGATTTTTACCCTTGCATTGGTGGGGTTAGATTGGGTTAACTTTGTGTGTCGGGATCTCACTTAAGACAAAAATTACTAAAAAGACGGGAAATACATAAAAAGACGAAAACTCACTAAAAAGACGGACAAAATACACTAAAAGACAAAGTACACTAAAAGACGAAATACACTAAAAGACAAAATACACTAAAAGACAAAATATTTTTGAAAGTAGTTAAAGTGTCGAGACTTGTTAAAAACTTGTAATTTCGGAAAGTATGTTTTGAAATAATACGCCTTGTCTACTCATGTTCGGATGACCAGTCTTTGCACAAAGAGTTATTTTGTTGTACATCATTCTTAAACAACAACTATATGCTAGGTTGTCGTTAGGACCGTGTGATTCGACTTTACTTGATTGATTTCTTTTGATCCACTACTCGCTTAAGGTGAGTTCATAGCCTCACTCTTTACTTGTTTCGAATAAATATTTTCAAACTTGGGGTGAGAAACATTGTTTGCTTTTAAAACTGGACACAAGTACTAAACGTGAGATTTTCCTGTTTACGTGTTGCCTAAGTAGCGTTTAGACCACTATTGCCCGAATTATCATGAACTGTTAATTACTCTTAACCGACTGGCTGGTTAAGTAAGCGCGAGTGAATAAATAGATCTATTAGGACTAATAATCCCCATCCGGGTTTGGTAATTCTTACTGGTCGGGTACTTGACGGACTGTGCAGGCCAACGGATGTATTTCATGTCGAAACTAGTTAGGTGGTCTTTGGTCGGACACCTGTAAGGGCAAGCATTATATAGCAGTGTACATGCTACTTTCCACTATTAGCCTCGGTGTCATGAGCTTAGTGCAACGTAAATGCCTCTTTATGTGAAGTTGTATCACCTATAACTGTCACATACATTTTGAAATCTTGTGGTCCCCACTGATAATATTTGAACCAAACCTATGAATTCACCAAATTTATGTTGACATTTTAAGCATGTTTTTCTCAGGTGCTTAGCTTGGATGTCGTTGTTTTATTTATGTGAAGTCTATTTGCCTGAACCGGTCTTCAAGAATTTTACCTATGTTTTAAATACCATTGTTGAAACTTGTTTAAGCTTCCACACTTTAACTCTTGAACCATTTGATTGTTTGATGTAAAACTTAGTAATATTTTAATTTAAATGCAATGGTGTTTATTTTCAAAACGTACCCTTAGAGGTCGTTCTTTATGCTTTGTACTTGAGATATTCATGAAAGTCATGCCCCCGGACGCTTATTCTGATGGGACCCTATTTGGGGGTGTGACATATTCAATATCTTTAAATAGGACAGTAGTTTAATAAGATTACAAATTAATAACCCTTAAACTAGTTACTTTGTTAGTCCTAACTAATAGACCGTAAATAAAGATATTGGATATTTGCGTCATGTTATTAGGGGTTTCTTTAAATGTCTTGGTTCATAGGTATAATTTGATACTAAATCATAGTCCATACATTATACCATGTTCATAAAGGTACAATCACCTTTACGTAATATCATTTAATTGAGTTGGTTAAGGCTTACATAAGTGATTTTACAATTTCATTTTCCTCACACAAGACATATAGATTAAGGAAATTAATAGAACGTGCTTATCATAATACACTTTCACCCCCTAATTGACCCAATATTTTATTTTAATGGTTCATTTACCTTTTATAAAACTCGGTCTTAATACATAAGAGATTCTCATCACGTACACTCTATAATCGTCAATATTAACAAGACAAAAAAAGTTATTATTTTCAATGTCATTCATGAAAATGTACACGTCTTTATAAGAGAGTTTTTTACTTGTCAAAATAATTAAGATTAAAAAAATAATGAAAAAAACTTCTCAAAGAATGTCACTAATTTCGAAAGTATACAATAATATTTCTTTAGTTTCACAATGTTACATTTTTAGCATATTCATTAACTATGAATAGAATAATAATTGCTATATGAATTCATGAAGGTTTTAAACTAATAAACCACAAACAAATAATATGAGAATGAATAATTTTTAAATTCAAAACACTTAAAATTAAACTAATCGATTAAGTCTCAACACATGCTTTTAACATAGAACTCATTCTCACAAATGATTCATAACCTTCTAAATAGCAAGTCATTAGAATCCTTCTTATTCACTTAACACATGCTTTTAACATTTGTGAAAAATCTCTTCAACAAACTTTTGAACATAAACATTTTCTAAAACATTGTTTCTTTATAGAAATATTTTAAGATCATAAGATGTGTTTTTACTTAATTAGTATACACATATAGGGAAACTTTGATTATCTTAATAAAGTTATCTTTATTAAACAATTAAATAAGTTGGTGGTCATAATGTAAGCTATAAAGATTATAGATCTCATCTTTATGGACAATGATAATCATAATTGGTTATTTCATATTTTTCCTTTTACTTATTAGTACAGTTGATGTAAAAACGTCAACAAATTTAATAAGGAAAAATATCATAATGAAATATATAAGAGATTACCTTGTTCATTTAATCTCAATATCACATAAAGCTTACCAACACCATAAAAATGTAGACCTTAATGATGAGAAAATTATTTGAAAGTGTACCTTCACGTGTCATTATCGAGTTTATAAAATTAAACTTTATCATAATGGAATTTGATCTTTCTTTAATTCTCATTAATCCTCGTTGATCGATTATTTGATCTGACCATATGAGGTATGAGATGACTGTATCGTAATGCATGTTGAACTTTATGACCATATAATACATTATTCTGCCCTTTTTTTAATCATGTTTTTAACCTTTAATGGTTATAAGAAACTTATAGTGGTTATCTAAGCAAATGACTTGTACATATGTACATAAGGGACTATTCAAAATGAGAACTATATCAATTTATTAACATAAAAGTATAACTAACCATAAGGCAAATGTTAGTTATTGAAATCTAACCACACCATAAAATTAGATTCACAAAAGAAGTTTGATGAAATTGTTAACTTCTCGTTGGTTCCATTAACAACCCATTAATAACTTCTACATTTAATTATGCAAAATCAATCAACAAAATACATCACCTTTGGGCAGAAGTATTTGCTAACTAATTATTTAATTTGCATATATCAAATTATTAACATAAAAGTATAACTAACCATAGGGCAAATGTTAGTTATCAGAATCTAACCACACCATAAAATTAGATTCACAAAAGAAGTTTGATGAAATTGTTAACTTCTCGTTGGTTCCATTAACAACCCATTAATAACTTTTACATTTAATTATGCAAAATCAATTAGCAAAATACATCACCGTTGGGCAGAAGTATTTGCTAACTAATTATTTAATTTGCCAAAATACCGTTTGACGTTCAAAATTATGATTATCTGTTGCTAATCCACAATCTCGAACACACCAATGTGTAACTTAGTATGACTTTAATTCACATAATTGTTTTGATTAAGTGTTTTCCGTTGGGCCAACACTAACTTCGACAATTATGTAGTCATAAGTATGACCGTGTATTCACTTAACTGTTTTAACCAGTAGCCTTCATTTGGGCATGACAACTAGTTTTAATAATCAAGTAGTCATAACACATGTAATCAAAATAATGAAAACATGTACATTATACCCTATTAAATAAAATATTATTAAAGAATACATGTATGTTATTTCTGATCAAGAAAAAATAGTTTGTTTTTTCC
>BQNB010043371.1:15560-45546 GCA_026074375.1 Tanacetum coccineum
TAAGAATAACATTGAATTTGTTGACCAGTCAATAAGTATGTGTTGTGAATTGGTTAATTGTACATATTGCATGAATGTTTGTATTATTGAATTTCAACTCTTTGTTATTTGCATTAAAGATTGTATAATATGCATAAATCCTTATATTACTTAATTTTTTGCATTGAATGAAGAGATAGATGTATGACAGAATTTTATTGTTTGCATAAAATGTTGTACAAGAGTTTATATTACTTAAAAAAATTGCATTCAATGAGGAGAGAGATATGTGTTAGAAACCATTTTGTTCTTTTTTTGTTTGCATCAAAGGTTGTACAGTAAGCCTAAATAGTTGTATTACTTAATTTTTGATATTTAATAAGGAGAGAGTGTTTAATTTGCTTTATATGTAGTATAGATAAACTCAATATATCCATTATAAGCAAAAAAAAAAATACATAATGCATCATGCAAAAACAAAATCCATTCAAGTCATATTAAATTGCATGTAAAGAAGTCACTTAGTTTGGGCCTAAACGGGTGAAAAAATAGGTGGGTCATGTGTTGTTGGGGTAAGGGGTCAAAATGAGTAATTTTCATATGGGTCAAAATGGGTTCAGTCGGGTTTTATTACTTAAATGTGTTAGGAGGTTTTAAGAATTAGGAGTACCATTAACAAAGAGATAACATCCTGAGTGTTTTTCTTTTGAGAGTACTCGTGACCAACACAAACTTATATCGGTTCATATGCTTTGCAAAAACTAATAATATAAGTTATCACGAGTTGTCAACCGGAAAAATTTAAGCCATCTATCACTAATTTGGTCTTACTTTCATCCTATTTCTCGATCAAATTATATTTTCACGAAGGAAAAGCCTATAAGTTCACAGTTTACTTGTAGAGTTATCAATATGTTTACCTTAGTATACCAAACTGAAACACTATTTCATATTTAACGATACCGTCAGTCATATATCAAATGTTAGAAAAAATAAATTATCTAATGTAGCAAATGGTATTGTTAACGATTCTATTTTAGAAACACCAAATATTTTAGTTCATCAAAACTTAATTTATGAGACAAATAACATATAATGAGGATTTGGAGATTAGTTTACATAAAAAAGGATACATATAAGTAGACGTGCACAAACCAGTTAACTAGTTTTGGTTTTGGTTTGGTCAACACGAACCGGTTTTTGTCAACAAACCGGAAAAACCAGTTTGGCCGGTTAACCGGTTCGGTTTGGAACCGGTCGAGATGATAAAAAACTCAGATAGCGATTATTGTTCTATTCATAATTAATGAATATACTAAAAATGTAACACAGTGAAACTAGAGGAGGAAATATTATTGTATACTTTTGAAATTAGTGACATTTTTTGAGGATTTTTCATTATTATTATTTTTGTTTTAATTATTTTAACAAGTAAAAACTCTCTTATAAAGATGTGTACTTTTTCATGAATGACATTGAAAATAATACTTTTTTTTCTTCATTTCTGTTTTGTTTTGTTAATATTGATGATTATAGAGTGTACTTGATGAGAATCTCTTATGTATTAAGACTGAGTTTTATAAAAGGTTAATAAACCATTGAGATACGATATTGGATAAATTAGGGGGTGAAAGTTTATTATGATAAGGCATGCAGACCCGTGCGTTGCACACGGGTTGTGTCTAATTGTTGATTGCTTAAGGTTTCTGTAAAATGTTTATGTGTAAGTATGAGGGTGTATCTAATTGAAACGGGCCGCGTAATATTAAGCTAAATAGTTATAAAATAATTTTTCAATAGTAAAATAAAGAACTGATCACATTCCATTACCACACTATACTCTATGATCAATCAATTATTTAAATTACAGATACTTTCCTAGTAGTGATCAAACAAAATTATGAAGTTTAAAAACTGCTGACTGGTTACAGCAAAGTTTGGTATTGTGTTTGTCAATTCAAAGTCTTTGGAACATATTACCGTAATTTCTCCTGCAACTTTATGACTTGCGATGAATTCCGAAATGAAGAAACGGGAGATGAAAATACTTGTGATAGTATTATAAAAGTTCTTGCGAAAGACTTATAAACTTTCATTGTCATGCAAGTCTGATTGAATATTTGATTTTCAAAATTCTTCAAAATCATTGGTTCATCTATTATTCTTAAAAAACATCCTTACCAATGTCTAATATTCAACTAACCTTAACACAAATCAAAACCTGACTACATGAGGCATATGTAATAATATGTTAGCAGACGCACATGAGCTATTAAAAGAATGCGCGCGGGAAAATTGACGAATCATTCTGAATTATAAGCTAATCAAAAAGCAAAGCTTCCAAGCAAACCTCAAAAATCCACCATCACGCTCTTAAAAGTACACTACTTTCCTAACTGTCACTTGACTTATAATCGTGTAAGAATCTAGCGTCTCTACATATTTAGCTATACATAATATACTAATATTGCCAAATATTGCCAATTTTTAATAAGTAAAATCTCAGACATATTCCTACTCATTTCTTGGCTTTCATTTGTGAAACTCTATGTTTGTTCAAGATTTTCTCCATAGATGTTATACTATAACCCTATCAGATCTTCACTAAAAAAGTTTTAGTAAACTATTGATTAAAAGGTTTTAGTGTCTCGGGAAGTGAGTGCATACACTAAAACTAATATGGACTTATAAATTGAGTTCTATCGTTGGTTCAATAAGACAATGATGTTATATTATAAATTCCCCATAAGTATGTATAGATCTTTTTATTGCTAGTTTCCAAAGCAAGTGTTGGCAGACAGAAGATACTTGATCCTTGGCCATAGTCTGTATCTCATTGGAGGCATCATTGGTAGAGTAACACTGTTCCCATCTGCATTGAAGGTAAAAAACAATTAATAAAGCTCACAACCTGACCCGTATTAAGAAATCACCCATGATGACCCACGTTAAAATACTACAGATTTTAACCTCTTATTTAACATGCACATTTTGTTACCTCTGAGAAGACTTGTGGGCTGAAATCATTGCCACCTATTTCTTGTAATTATTGGTATTTGGAAAGATAAGCATATTTCAATTGCAACTTACCGAGCTATATGCAGCTAACTGGTTCTGCAATCTGCAACTTACCATTCACTTGTACCAAGCAATTTGAGAAACTCTGTTTTGGCAGGATACACTTGTACCGAGCTATATGCAGCTAGCTAATTCTGCACTCTGCAACTTACCATTTACTCACAGTAAGTATGCGAGTCCTTCCCTTATTTGATTTTACATAGATATACATAGCAGAGTTGTAGCCAGTTTATTAACGCTAAAATTTACGTGTTATCCGACCCACCCATCTTCTCACCATTAGGTGAAACACCTGAGCATTTGAGTTTTACTAAGGGGTGTTTGGATTAGCTTTTATTATGGCTTATCACATATAAGCTTATTCGAGTTTGAAAAAGCTCATAAGCTCACTTTTTAGGTTGAGCTTATAGATAATTTAAGTCCATAATATCAGCTCGATAAGCTCTTAAGTCTAGAAATTTGTACTTATGATGCTGTCATTAGCATTAGACTAATTACCCTGTACTAATTGTATACTCATATTATGCTCAATCCAAACACAACTCAAGTATACATAAAGCAAAAAATACACCAATATAATCAGCTTTCTACCCAATCATCATGCTTTTTAGCTTATAATAAGCTTAAGAACAGAAAAAATAATCAATCATAAACAGACAATTTCCTAAACATTTTATATCCAGTTTTGGTGTTTCATCGAAGCATGTGGCAAACATACTAAAAAATCAAAAAACCATTATACTTACAGAAAGTGCAGTTGGGTCTTGCTACTAAACAATAAATGAACTCAATGATGAAACTTGCCATTGTTAAGTGAAACTGCTAATAAAGAATGTACCTTCAATGATGTAAAAAGGATACAATTATCACACCCCCAAATAAGGTCCCGTCAGAATAAGCGTCTAGGGGCATGACTTTCATGAATATCTCAGTTTCAAAGCATGAAGAACGACCTCTAAGGGGTACGTTTTAAAAATAAACACCGTTGCATAAGTTCAAAATATTAATAAGTTTTACAACGATCAATTCAAATGAGTTAAGAGTTAAAATGCGGAAGCTTAAATGAGTTTCAACAATGGTATTTAAAACATAGGTAAAATCATAGATAAGTTCTTGAAATCCAGTCCGGGCAAATAGTCTTCACATAAATCAAGCAACGACATCCATGCTAAGCACCTAAGAAAAACATGCTTAAAACGTCAACATAAAGTTAGTGAATTCATAGGTTTAGTTCAAACGTTATTATAGTGGACCACAAGATTTCAAAACGTATGTGACAGTTATAGGAGATACAACTTCATATAAAGAGGCATTTACATTGAACTAAGCTCATGACACCGAAGCTAATAGTGGAAAGTAGCATGTACACTGCTATACAATGCTTGCCCTTACAGGTGTCCGACCAAAGACTACCTAACTAGTTTCGACATGAAATATATCCGTTTGTTCTTGGCAAACTCGAACAAGTAAGTGCTTTTTACCCGGATAGGGATAATTAGTCCCAAAAGATCTATTTATTCACTTGCGCTTACTTAACCAACCAGTCGGTTACAGGTAATTAACGGTTCATGATAATTCGGGCAATAGTGGTCTAAACGCTACTTAGGCAACACGTAAACAGGGAAATTCTCAAGTATAGTACTTGGGTCCAGTTTAAAAAGCAAGCAATGTTTCTCACCCTAAGTTATAAAACATTTATTCAAAACGAGTAAAATGTGGGGATATGAACTCACCTTAAGCGAGTAGGGTGTAACACCCCCATTTTTACATATAGCAGCGGAAGCTAATCTGGGGTATTACTTCATAGTACAACAGTCATAATCATAGAAAATGACTCAAAAGAGACGTTGTCCAAAAGATACGTTATCATTCATTTAAAATCAGAGTTTTACAAAGGCAGGTCCCAAAATCTAGTTACATACAATGTGAATGATAACAAGTTTTAGCCATCTTCAAGTCCATGCCACTCCATGCCATAAGTTGCTCAATTACCTGAGATAAACATGCTAAAAAGTCAACACAATGGTTGAGTGAAATTCATAGGTTTGAAAATGTAATAGTTAAATACAAGTCATCATAAGTAATTGTTATAAAAGCAATGTTATAGTAATGCGTTATAGTGTGATATTGGGTTACGTTGTTATATACCCATTATTTGTAATAATTACAACGAATACAATTATCATGGAAAAATGGTATTGCATTTATAATGTATTATTGTGTTTCGTCTAAGCTCATGGCACACAAACTGACTTGTGTATATATATACCCAAATTGATGTGATATATATATATATATATATAGATAATGGCCCCCGGTGTAGGTAATTGCCATATACCTATGAAATTCAAATATAGTGTGTTTGGTTACCTATCCGGCTAACACAAACAGGATTCGTCAATCCCGATAGATCTATCCACAATATTCGCGTTCACAGTAAGAGGGCTGCAATAATAAATGATCCATGATAATGAGGGACTTTTACATAAAGTAAACTTAGACATTTAATTGAATGGTATTATCAGGATAGCATATAGTCTGGAAAACACTTGTATTCGTAATTTATAGCATGTATCCCCCTCACGGGTTTATGAAACATTAAAGAGATTAAAAAGTGAGGCTATGAACTCACTAAGTCTTTGAAAAGTAATCACATTGTTATAAGATAAACGAATATGTAAAAGAGTTTGTAACAAGCATGTATCCCCCTCGCGGGTTTATAAAACATGTAAATAAGTAAAAGCGAGGCTATGAACTCACCTTAATAGGTAGTTGTAATAAATATTCCAAAATGAAAGCTGACGACTTTATCACAATCTCAACAGGAAGGGTTGATATAGCAAAATGATAGTAAACAGCCACGTCACGCAACCTTAGTAAATAGGTCAAGTCTTAGGAAGATTGTACTCTAGAACTTTGGTTCAGAGGGTCTAATATTGTTATGAGTTTGATTGGAAAGTTTTGAATTATTGTATCACCGTTCGGGCCATCATAATTCAGAGGTCATTTAGTAAACGTTTGAGGAGCTAGGGCTCTTTAAATCGTAAACCCAACAACTTAGTCAGAACGTAATACCAAGATGAAACATCTTAATATGAAGCTCCCTAGTATTGTGATACGATATAATTGGTTTTAAGCATTTTGCTCGATAACTGGAAATGATAAGCACGTCAAGCGTTAATTAAAGTTATGTCTTATAATGTTTTGAACATATTTTTATACTTTTCAAAATGTTACATTTTAGACCCTTAAGAATGAAAAATGGCAAAATATACCCTTAGAGTTTGCACTTTTACAGCTTGGTCTTTTTTTTTTCTTCTAGTTTAAAAGATGTACAAAGTAAAGCATCCCCACCCTCCCCCCCAACCATGCACTTTGTGTAAGTGACATAATAGACCCCTATAGTTATACGTTTGATAAAATGACATATTCAGTCCTTTCTATGTTATTAATTTCAGAAAGTACAATAATACCCCTTGCAAGAATACTTTTGCAAAACAATTCCAAAATGCCAGGCAAGCGTATTTTTACATATCAAAATATATTTCTGGTTATAGCATATAGAATATTCTAAAAAATAAAGGATTACGTAACAAAAGTTTAAATAATGATTCGTTTAAGCTCAAGTCCAAAAATCATAAACGGTTCCCCGAATTAGGTTTTAAAACGAAAACGCGTAGGCTTTTAATACAAATTCTTTCATAAATCAATAAAGTTGTTATATTAACATTATATATGATAGATTATAACATAATTTGAGTATTATAACATTAAGATCAAGAAAAATCATGAAATTAGGGTTTCTAAGGTTCGTATGGATCAAAAAAGGCAAAACGCCTAGATTTTTATAAAAATGGCTTAAGTAAGTGTTCATGCATGATCTTAGAGATGTTATATGAATATAGGAGCATGAATTATGAACATGAATATAGGGTGCAAATGGGGGTTTTATACCCAAAAGAGACCTTGGAGGCCAAGGTAAAGGGGGTGAGGTGTTAAGGTCTGGTTGTAGCTGTATTAGAGGGTCTAGAGAGGTGAGGTGGTGATCTATAGTGCTAAGATAGATCATGTGGAGGTGGTTTGTGGTGAGGTTTAGCTGCAGAAAGACTTAGGGACAAAGGAAGAGTTGTGGCCTCATTTAGGGCCAAGAATTGGATGAAGTAGCATGGTAAGCTGCTTATATATGAACTAGGTGCATCATCATGGTGCTTACATGCAAGATAAACTTTCAAAATGGGTTGAATTACAAGATGGAGGTCGCGGGTTCCATTAGGGCTCAGATTAAGTTTTCTTGCTTATAATTCGTGTGTATTGGTGATATAATGATAGATTAATGTTTGTAGGACTTGTATTAAGGGTTTACAACAGTATTTGGTTTGTGGTTCGGGTTTAAAATAGGTAAAAATGAGTAAATGAGTCGCAGGTTGGAATTAGGGTTCATTTAGGGTTTTATTGATTTAATTCATGTTCATTATTGTTATAATGATGAAATGATGATGGAATGTGATTTGAAATGTGTAAATTTATGTTCATTACACACTTTTGAGTAATTGGTAAGGTTTAAAGAGGATAAAAATCAATAAACGGGTCATGGTTTAGTATTTTGCTCGGGTTAGGGTTTCTAACTTAGATTTCTTGTAATTTCATGAAATGAGAATGAATATGGATTGTAAATGAAGTATATGAGTTGCTTGTAACTTGTACTTGATAGATTGTACAAGTTTCTTAGGAAAACGGAGGTAAAACGGCTATTTTGAAGATCATGCGCCCCCCCCCCCCCCCCCTTTTTTAAATTTTTTGCCGTTGTTAAAAAATACCAATTGTGCTTTATAAGACTTGTACCTTATTCTAGAGGGAGTTTATATTTCAAATGAGATGTTTAGTAGCTTTTGAATTCACTTTAGCTATTAACCATTCATGAAATTAGGGTTTAGAGGTATATGATAACGGTTTAAAGCCCGTTTTGATATAACGTTGCGAAAGGTACATTATATGAGTAATGTACTTGGTAAAAATGATATTAAGATATTGAATTGACATATTATGATGTTTGCTTGACATATATGTAGATAGGCTTGCCATAGGTAGGTTGCGTGAGCTCGTTAACTTTAGTTATGCAAGAAATGTTGCATATTGAGATATTGGTAATGCAGGAAATGTAATAAAGCGAAAAAATTTCCTGTGAAAAAGTGATATATTATATAACATAGAGATATTATATTGGTGAAATTTGTGGGTTGTTATAGTCTCCACCACTTATAGAAATCTCGTCCCGAGATTTAGTCGAATGATGGAGTGTAAAAGTTCAGAGATTTGTTCATAGGAAGATAATATGAAGTAAGGGATTTGTTTGTACAAACGGATCATAGATTGAAAGAATGTTGTTTGTATGCCATAAACTTAAGCCTACTTATTTATAATTTGTCACTTACAAAGAGAAGCGTCCAATTCCTTGTAACTGATAATTTATAAATTCATAGTTCGGAGATTTATAATTTCCTTATTCAAATGAAGAAGCGTCCTAATTTATTTCAATAAGATGATCATAAATCATCTTACCTAAGCATAAAACATGATATCGAAATGGTAACATGTAGAAATGATATGATTTTTCAAAACCATCGAAGGTAATGAGAAGAATAATGAGACATTAATTGCAATGATGTCCATATTTGTCGTATTTCAATGATAATAAGTGGTTTAAAGGTATAAGGGGAGTATTCAGAGTTAAAAATAATAGAATTAATGGAATTGACAAACGATGTCGAGTTTTGATATCACTAGATAATAAGATGTAATGGAATCATCACTTTATTATTTCCTAGATAACTTTACATATGAAACTTTAGAAGTGTTGATACTTATGCTACGTATCTTGTGATAAAAGCAACAGATGACAAAGTTGTAGCTTGATGTTTGGGGTTTTTAAACTGATGAAGTATGTTTCAGAAGATTTTAGTGATGAACTGGAATATCCTCGAGAGTTGTTTCTAGAGTATAAATCCTAAAGTGAACAAAAGTAAACTTGTCTCTAAGTATGCTTTCTTGTGGCCCTGTTGTTTGCTTTTGAGCACTGATTTGCATAATGTCCTTTCTCTCCACAAACATTACAAGTTACGGCAACTGTTTGGAGGTTGTTCTAGTGGTTGATCTTTTGTTTCTGCAATTCTTAGTTAGATGACCTACCTTGTTTCAAGTCTGACACTTGACAGCGCAAGGTCCTATGTGATGCTGGGTGCACCTTTCACACAAGGGATGATTTCCAGTATACCCATTGGTGGTAGCATAAGTCCTGAAGGTTTCTTGCCTTCTATTCTGCTGGTGGTGGTAATCATTGTTACAGTTGTTATAGTTATTCTGATAGTTGTTGTTATTGATGATGTTTCTCTTATCCTCAAGCTTTCGTTTGTGATCATTGGTTTCTTGCACAGAATCATGCCTTATTATCTGATCCATTAACCTCTAGGCTATGTTGGTGGCTTCCTCCAAAGTTTGAGGCTTCGAGGTAGTAACATTTCCTTCAATACTTCTGGGTAATCCATGAGTTTCTCAGAATTTGGCACCATGTTTGGGCATAAGACGGCTAATTCCTGGAATCTTATAATATAAGTCTTAAGATCATTTCCTTTCACGGCCAAGTTGTAAAATTCGTCTTCCATTTTCTTGACTTCAGTTCAAGGGCAATACTTATTGGTTAAGAGCCTTTTCAATTCGGTCCAAGTGATTTTATTGGCTTGATCTATTCCAATAGGTTGAGCGTATGAATTCCACCAGCACAGGGCATCATTGGTTAAAGTACCGATAGTAAACGTCACTTTGTTTTCCTCGGCACAGTTGCTACGAGAAAATACTGATTCAGTCCGTTTAAACTAGCGAATGAGGCCAACTGCTCCTTCCGTACCATTGAAGTAGAAAGGTTGACAGTTAACAATTCTTTATAGTTTCCCATTTTTGCTACAGGAGTTCCAGTAGGTCCGGTGTTCCTGTTGGGATTACTAGCACTTGCCATTGTTGCAGCTTGTGCTTCCAGAGCTGTGGCAATGACATTAGCAATCAGTTACTAGATGGTAGCCAAAGTTATGGCTAGTGTTTCAGATATTGATGTCCTTTTGGGAGGCATTCTATCAACATAAGACAACATGTAGTAAGAATGATATCACAAGTTTTAAAAGGTAATACTTAAAAGAAAATGTGATGTTTAAAATGCTTAAAGAGTAATGCTTATTTTTAAATTTTAAGCACTTATAAGCATCTAGAGGTTATGGTATGATTCATAATGATGGAGACGGAGATAATGATGCATACGATGATGATGAAAGAGAGATAAGTTGGTATTTATGAAACAACAAGGTAACGGGGTTTCCTTTGTATTAAGAACAACTTGCCTTTGTACTGTACATAGTCAAGATTTGACAAGTGTTTTTATTTATACCACATATCCCGTGGCTAGGATATAGCTATAACTAGTCTAATAGGTTGCTCATTTTGAGCTTGTAGATGGCATTCTAAAGATCTTCCTGATTTGTTTGGTGATGAGCTTGGATTTCCTTAATGATTTGTTCGAGATCGAAAATTCTAAAGTGAGCAAAAGCAATCTTATCCCTTTGCCCTAATTGCTTCCTTTGAAGTTTCATAATCTGAGAACGGACTCTCTTAAGTTCGGTCTTTAGTTCGTCCTAAGTTCGGTCTTTAGTTCGTCATTATTTCTTTGTATGACGGTGAAAAGAGAGCTCTTCTAAGTAATTCAAAATATCTTTGATTTGTTCCTTATGATGCTTCAGATGTATCTTAATTAAACTTTTTCTATCTTAAATATCTAAGGTGGGGTAAGAGTATAAACTGAGAAAGATGGTGATACCAAATTATAGGTTTGATTCCGAGATGAATTAGATAACGTAGTTGAGGAAGAAGATGGGGGATGGATTTGCTTCTTAGGTGGTAATAATTCTTCAGGAACAAAGAAATATCGGGGATCAAATAGTGGTGATGGTGGTAATACCGGAGATGGAGTCAAAATAGCTGGTGGAGTAATAGGATCTGGTGATGGAATAGGTGATTCCTTAGCATAAAATGCTTGTACGTCCTTTAAACAAGGATTATTGTAGAAAGGTAAGAATACTGGTGGGATCATGTTATCTTTAGAGTTTTCCGAAGAGTTAAAAGAAGTGCTTCCCGATGAAGCTGGGAAATAATCCGATGAGACCGAAGTATAGTTAAGAATATTCATAGAGGAAAAAGTATCCTTAATATCGGAAGTAGAGTGGTTGGGAGAAGACATCGTTCTGTTAACAACCCAGTTGTAAATAACATAAGTTATTTATATAATAATATAGTAGTTATGTATCTTTACATACTATTCCGGGAATGCAGTGGCACGGAGGACTTTGATGGCTAGAAAAAGAAATGTGGTTATAGTTAAGGTTTTAACCTTGTTCTCTATAACCATGGCGCTGATACCAATCTGTAACACCCCTATTTTTACATATAGCAGTGGAAGCTAATCTGGGGTATTACTTCATAGTACAACAGTCATAATCATAGAAAACGACTCAAAAGAGACGTTGTTCAAAAGATACGTTATCATTCATTTAAAATCAGAGTTTTACAAAGGCAGGTCCCAAAATCTAGTTACATACAATGTGAATGATAACAAGTTTTAGCCATCTTCAAGTCCATGCCACTCCATGCCATAAGTTGCTCAATTACCTGAGATAAACATGCTAAAAAGTCAACACAATGGTTGAGTGAAATTCATAGGTTTGAAATGTAATAGTTGAATACAAGTCATCATAAGTAATTGTTTAAATAGCGTGTTATAGTAATGCGTTCATAGTGTGATATTAGGTTATGTTGTTATACACCCGTTATTTGTAATAATTGCAACGAATACAATTATCATGGAAAAATGGTATTGCATTTATAATGTATTATTGTGTTTCGTCTAAGCTTATGGCACACAAACTGACTTGTGTATATATATACCCAAATTGATGTGATATATATAAAGATAATGGCCCCCGGTGTAGGTAATTGCTCAATAATACCTATGAATGTACACAAAATATAGTGTGTTTGGTCTTCCTCATCCGGACTTAACACAAACAGGATTCGTCAATCCCGATAGATCTATCCACAATATTCGCGTTCACTCGCAAGTGATTAATGGTCTATGATAATGAGGGACTTTTGGCATATAGTAACTTAGACATTAATTGTAATGGTATATCAGGATAGCATATAGTCTGGAAAACACTTGTATTCGTAATTTATAGCATGTATCCCCCTCAAGGGTTTATGAAACATTAAAGAGATTAAAAAGTGAGGCTATGAACTCACCTTAATAGGTAGTTGTAATAAATATTTCAAAATGAAAGCTGGACAACTTTATCACATTATAAACAGGAAAGGAGTGATTTACTATAGCAAAATGTAGTAAACAAGCCACGTCACGCAACCTGATTGTAAATAGGTCAAGTCTTTAGGCAGATTGTACTTAGAACTGTTTGGGTTCTGTGTGTTCTTATTATTGTTATGAGTTTGATGGAAGGTTTGGTATCTATTGTCTATCACCGTTCGGGCCATCGTAATCAGCGGTCATTCAAGTAAACGTGTTGAGGAGCTAGTGGTACTTTAAATCGTAAACCCATACATACTCAGTCAGATCGTAATTCCAAGATGAAACCTCTTATTATATAAGCTCTCTAGTATTGTGTATACGTTATAATTGCGTGTTTAAGCGTTTTGCTCGATAACTGGAAAATGCATAAGCACGTCACGCTGTTAATTAAAGTTATGTATTGTAAGGTTTTGATATTTTTATACTTTTTCAAAATGTTACATTTTAGACCACTTGAGAATGATATAAATGGCAAAATATACACCTTGGATATATTGAGTTTGCACTTTTACACTTTTACAAGTTTGGTCCTTCTAGTTTAAAAGATGTACAAAGTAAACCTTACGCTTTGGAAAGTGACATAATAGACCCTTATAGTTAGAACATTGATAAAATGACATCTTCAGTCCCTTTAGTTATAAGTTTCAGAAAGTTACGATATATACCCCTTGCATGGATAATATTTACAAAACAAGTCCGAATGGCCATGCAAGCTTATTTTAACATTTCAAAAGATATTTGCAGGTTATAGCTTATTAGAATAAGCTAAAATATGAAGGTTTAACATAACGAAAGTTTAAAATAACGATTCGTTAAGCCAGAAATCAAAACGGGTCGAATTAGGGTTTTAAAATGAAAACGCATAGGTTTTTAATCCAAATTCTTTCAAAAATCAATAAATTTGTTATATTAACATTATATATGATAGATTATAACATCATTTGAGTGTTATAACATTAAGATCAAGAAAAATCATGAAATTAGGGTTTCTAAGGTTCATATGGATCAAAAATGGCAAAACGCCTAGATTTTTATAAAAAAGGCTTAAGTAGGTGTTCATGCATGATCTTAGAGATGTAATATGAATATAGGAGCAGGAATTATGAACATGAACCTGGGTTTGAGCATCAAAGATTGAAAATGAAGGTTATGGGTCAATTCGGGTAGAATTTCACTCGTACGCCTAGTTTCTTTGCTTCGGGGCTTCAATTCTTCAAGGATTCTCTTGAATCTTGTTCTTGGATCTTCTTAGAAACTCATTGAGCAGAGATTTGCTACAATGGTGGGTTATAGAGAGAGGAGGTGTGGTGCGAGTTTGAATGAGGGTGCGAATGGGGTTTTTATACCCAAAAGAGACCTTGGAGGCCAAGGTAAGGGGTGAGGTGTCAAGGTCTGGTTGTAGTTATGTTGGAGGGTCTAGAGAGGTGAGGTGGTGATCTATAGTGGTAGGATAGATCATGTGGAGGTGGTTTGTGGTGGAGTTTAGCCGCGACAAGACTTAGGGACAAAGGAAGAGGTGTGGCCTCATTTTTATCCAAGAGATAGTCATAGCAGCTGGGTAAGCTGCTTAGGGAAATAGTGGTGCTTGTCATTGAGGTGCTTAAGTGCAATGGAAAGTTTAAAATGGGTCAATATGCAAAAACAAGTGTCGCGGGTCATTTAGGGCTCGAATAGGATTTCTAGGCTTGGTTTTTGAGCACACTTGAGTTATAAATGTGGATTAATGTTCTTAAGACTTGTATCAAGAGTTATTAGCAAGAATTCATAGGTGATTCGGGTTTTAAATAGGTAGAAATGGGAATTTAGGTCGTGGGTTGGAATTAGGGCACGTTAGGGTTTCTTGGTTTTAATTCGCATACAATTGAAATGAAATGATTAAATGATGATAGTATATGATTGGTAATGTTGTAAAATAAGTTATTACAACTTATTTGAGTGTTGGTTGAGGTTTATAATGGATAAAAACGAAGAAACGGGTCACGATTTAGTATTTAGCTCGGGTTAGGGTTTCTGACTTTGGTTTCTTGTAATTTCATGAAATGAGAATGAATATGGATTGTAAATGAAGTATATGACTTGCTTGTAACTTGTACTTGATGGATTATATAAGATTCCTTGGGAAAACAGAGGTAAAACGGCTATTTTGGATATCATGCTTAATGACTTGTACATTGTGCTTCAAAAACTTATACCTTGACTTGAAGGGAGTTTATATTTCAAATGAGATGTTATATTACTTATACATATGCTTTAGTAGCTTGTGCATTAACTTCTCATGAAATTAGGGTTTTAGAGGCATACGATAACAGTTTAAAGCCCGTTTTGATATAACGTTGCGAATGGTACATTATATGAGTAATGTACTTGGTAAAAATGATATTAAGATATTGACTTGACATATTATGATGTTTTCTTGACATATATGTAGATAGGATTGCCATAGGTAGGTTGCGTGAGCTCGTTAACTTTAGTTATGCAAGTTATGTTGCATATTGAGATATTGGTAATGCAAGTAATGTAATAAAGCGAAAAAAAATTCCTGTGAAAAAGTGATATATTATATAACAGAGAGATATTACATTGGTGAAATTTATGGGTTGTTATAATCATTATTAGAGCTTTATTCGCCACTGATTGCTATACCAATAACTTATGCAGTATAAGTTAAAACATGATTAGATTGCCCAAGTTAAGAAAAATTAAGTTGTGTCTTGCAGCCTAAAACAATGAAAATGATGAAAAATAAAACAATGCAGCCTAAAAAGTCAATCAGACTTACAACTAGCTACAGTAAATCGGTAAAAATTTAAAAAATACGCACGTGAAGGATAAAAATTACCTCTTTTAGTCTTTGCTAGCAGACGTGTAGTGATTCAATGGTAAAACACTCGGAGTACGATTGCTTTGTTCAACCCCGTCAATGTTAAATTCCCATCACATATCATAAGACAAAAACAATGGACACCGGAAAAGTATATTAAGTCGAGAAGAAAAAGTATCTAACATTATACAAATTAACACTTGAGTGACCCCGCCAACATGAATAAGGGTCTTCAGAATATATCTGGTAAGATCATAAGACATGACACTAATAGTTTATCAACTGATAAGAATTCACATTCAGATTGACAAAAAGCAAAGATCAGTGGTAAAACATACTTACACAAAGAGAGATGAGAGGAAAAAAGAGGATATGACAAAAGAATTTGCACCAAATTTACTTGTACGACATCCTCTTTTTGCTTCTCATCTTTCTTTAATTAAGTATATTTTATCAACGATATTGACTTTGCATCGATCTAATGTTGACTAACTATAAAAAAATGTTCGTACAACTTATTTTTCAAAATAGTAATACATTACCACTATCCATTGTTGTCACGTCTTAGAAACATTATCACGAATCTACAAAGATATAACCCATCATATCGTCCTATCGTACTATTTCTAGAAATAAACGATATGAACTAACATATCAAGTCGTCTTAATTATTGTAAGCATTTACTCGAGATCTACAAAAACAACGAAGATCCTTATTTTCTCCCACGCTTTTCCCTAGGCGATGACGTTCACGTGAAACTAGATATATCAACTTTGTGGCCTTGCATTTTAGTGCTGCTATTGTTAAGAAACCTATCCGTGTTTAGAGGATCAGCTAGCGAACAATATGATTACCAAGTGATGCTCCAAACACATTTAGGTTGCTCAAGAGTAGGAGTTCTCAAATGCAACTCGATAAAGCTCGAGTGTATCATCTGCAAGTGCATTTGCATGTTTTCCATATACATGTTGCACATGACAAGGGATAAGGGCAGAGGAATTTAAGGATCTTCTTTCTTTTGTAAACCTGGAATAATAGCTTATAGTTGTTAATTCTGACCAACTTGAACTACGCAATCCTCTTTCAAAAAAACACCAACAATCATAGGTACTGCTACCTAACTCACCATTATTTCTAATGAGTTAAAAGTAAGATAGTCCAGAGTCTTTTCATGTGTTTAGCGCAAACCTTGTCTAAAAACAGCGTCAAAAGTGGCGAACTTTAAAACCTGCAAAATTAAACGCTTTGTATTTAGGATAAGAATGCATGCGGACGCATTGATGTCGGTGTGAAAAGAATGGGAGAAATAGCTATTGAGATTTTCTATGATAATCACATGGAGCTTAACAGAATTTCCAATTACAAGCCTCATAGATAACCTTGTTCCTATTTTCCCCACCTTTCGCACACCAACATTAGTATGTATACAACAACAACAATGCACAATCCCGACATAGCAACATTAGTATATATACCTGATATTAATCCGATATCGTAAACAAAAAAAGGAACAATTTCTTTTGTGCCTCTACTCAGATTTCGCATGGTGTACAAAAGTTGGTAAATTAAGAAACAACGATCCAGCGTATCATCAAGGCCCTACAATTGATATAAAAATAGAAAACAGTAAACAACATACCTGAAGTAAACAGTTTCAATGAGTCAAGGCAACCCTTCCATCATCAGAGTCAAAGAATTGCAAAATAGAATTAGGGTGAATGGGAGGAGCAAATGCTAAAACTCACAAATCCAAGAAAGCTAATTTATCAAAGAAATGTTTATGAAACCACCTAACGAAACATCAAAAGATGTCAAGAAAGCACCTTCACATTATCAGTTACGCAAACGATGCAACATGTGAAGCATGATCGAACTGCGTTGGTAGAGATGCTAATATTGATGTGCGAGAGGCTCAGGCAGGGAAATGGTCGAGTAAAGAGGACACATATGTCATGGTTGAAATCGTAAGAAGTCGCCAAGACACGGACAATCTCAGGTTCATTAAATCCACCTGAACTCATCATAACCTCTTTTCACATCATTTATGGATGTCGATGCCAAAAAACAAAAAAAATTGTTTGCTACAGTAACTCTTAGAAAAATGTGTGGCATGATGTGCATGTGTGGTCCATTAAGAAACGTTAACATAATATACATGTGTTGAGCTTGTCGTGATTGCAATGACACAGAATAATAAGGCTTGAATCTACAAATATGTGAGTGTAACACCCCCAAATTGGGTCGCAGCGGAATATGGGTCCGGGGCGTGTTACTTCAGATACAAACGTTAGGTACTCAAGCAAGCATGTAAATCATGCATGTTAGTGATCAAAGATCCACTATCTCGGAAGGTTGGGGAAGATTAATATAAGATAAGCCATTTTAGAGAGAGAGTATTTTCACTATTTTCAAAAGGTTTTATTAAAAGAGAAAATGTAAGAAAAATACAATTTGGAGCTTCACCCTCTAATGTTGATTAGAAGGGTATTTATTAGCCTAACACAAGGGAAGTTTAATCCAATTACACTTTCTAGCCTTGTTTTAAACTTTACTCTAAAACTATTGTATTCTATAAATGACACCACATTTTTTCATTCCTAACATCTTCCCCAAATGTGGCGGCATATGGGATTACTTCAATGTTCCTACAAGTTACAAATATAAGTAAAACAGCATACAAAGTCCCTTTCAAAGTTGAAGATATATGCGGTATTGCTTTGTCTTCAATCGTACTTCAGCTTGGCGATCTTTTCTTTACTTGTAGAAAATACAATGAAATATGTATAAACAGAGTTGACTTCCCCCTAGTTCATACTGCATGTCTTCAAGCAGTTCTTCTACTTCTTTTTGTCGAAGTTTCTAAAACAGCTTCCCCCCAAACAGACAACCATTTGAACCAAATCTGAAACTTTGATGTAGTTGACATATCTTTTAACTATAGCAGTTTAATCACGTAACGGAATCTATATAAGATGAAGTAAACCACACTTAGCAGCAAATCTGACATCTTCATTACGGATAAGCAGCAAATCCGTTCAGGGGAACATGCAAGAAATCAGCAAGATCTTCTCATGTATGCACTTACTTCACACAAAACAACCCGTAGAGGTCAAAACTATAACACCAAAGTCAATTAAGTCCCGAATGTTGTATACATCAAAGTCAACTAAGTTCCGAATGTACACATTTAACACTACACCTTGGATATCCCCGACCTTACACAGATTCCAGCAGGAGAGGGATCATGTTCCGAGTACCTTTGAGGTTGGAGGTCCATGTAACACCCCCAAATTGGGTCGTAGTGGAATAAGGGTCTGGGAGCGTTACTTCATAATACCTGATGTGTCGTCTTGTGATGTATAATTAGTGATTATCAAGTTTTACATTTATATTTAGCCGACAAACCTAAAGACAACACTTTAACGGGCAGTGTACCCGGTCAAGATGTAGCTTCGCGGTAAGTAGGGTGTCGAACACTAAGAGCGAAAGTTAACCTAATATTCTATCAGTATTTTAATCTATCTAGATTAGTCTAATTATTTGTTAAACCTATGCTGTACATATTTACTAGAGGTAAAAGGGGGGTTTTCAGCCTGAGAGACTGGCACAGGTTTAGTGGTGACAAAAGTTAATTCTAAACACAATAAACACTAAAGCAAATAATCACAAGATAAAGAAGCGGTACAAGCAAAATAATAGAAAAGCGTGTTAACCATGTTAAATCTAATTAAACGTCGATTTGTTTGTTTAGTGCAATTGATACTTATTTTGAGGCGGCATATCATTCCTAAGACTTGGGCGGTTCTTCATCCTAAGACCTAGATACAAACAATCATGTCATGATTAACGCATCCATATAAAGCATCCATTAGTCTAATTATAATCTATCATAAGGAATTAAAGCAGTGGTGATCCTGTTAATACCCTAGCCCATCGAGACTTTACCCACTTATTGCTTGATGTTGTCTTATACACCGGTAGTCCACCACCAAAATCAATACCAATGAATTAAGAACAATGCTGGTTAAACAATTATAAAGTCACCTGTCGGTCCAACTAAGCTCATAATCAAAGGGTAAGGATAAGGTGTCATTTGTGATCCTATTAGTCCAGGCATACAAACACAACATGGAGAGCTATCCCGACATCTAGATTACTGGTTAAGTCTTACTAGACCCAGTTGAATGATAGGTCGCATGTACAAGCACATAAACAAGTATAAGGCGATAAACATAATTAAACAACAACGATAAATTAAGCAAGCCGGATTAAAACAAACCAAACATTATAATCTTCATTAATATGGCTAATACCCGAGGGTATTAGCCCAAAATCATTGTAACTTTACAAGCGTGATCAAACAATTAGAAATCGAATGATTAAGAAAGTAAGAATTACACGATGTCTTCTATGGAATTATGGTTGGTGCTTGACCTTGGCTGCTTCTAATATCTTAGAAAATTCGACTTCAGAGTATATGGTATAGAGAATGTAATTTTTGCACACTAAAACTCATTTTTGAGACTCGTATTTATAGTGTCTGAAAATAGCCTGGATACGCCGTATGTAATAAGGTGCATACGGCGTATGGGGTTAATTTCCTTAGAGTTTGCGATAAGATCAAATCAATCAAGTTTAATTGCCATCAATCTCATTAACTTCGTATCTTTGACTGATGACCAGCTGGGCATACGGCATATAGGTGAAGAGTGATACGCCGGATCGAGAATTGATCATTACGCGTATTCTTGTGATGAGCTAGCGCTGATACGCCGTATCTTATTTGTTGGATACGGCGTATGGTAGCAGATAACAGTTTTCTTCAAATGTCTTCGTTTTAGTTCCTGAATTGCGCCTTATAGCTTTGTCTTCACAAGTTACTTCATAATTACTGCAATAATAAACTTTAAGCAATTAAGTACCAATATCTTGCAATAATTATATAAAAGTGGGTAAAATGTATGGGATAAATGATGGTAAAATGTGACGTTATTTGATGATATCAAATATCCCCCCACTTAAATCCTACTTGTCCTCAAGTAGACTTTAGAAAGGTTTTGAAAATGTATCCTAACCGAGGTTAAGGATTTTTCTGTTAAGCACTTTTTCTGTTCTAACCACCTGTACAAAACCAAGCACCTCACGAAATATGGAAATGAAAAAACACTCTGAATCACTCAACTAAACTAGGGTGGAACATTTAAGTAGTGCGCGTCATTTCTCGAATCGTGATTTAGCTTCGTATCATATGCTGGCAAGGATACACCATCTCCACTTCTAGAGCTAAGAGTATTAAGTCCCAAAAGTAAATTGGGTATTTTAATAAAAAGGCCTTGGGTTTTAATCATTCATTAAGGATAAGATGATAAGGGTAGGAGGCTTTTGTGACTTTCACCGAAGGTCGTCGTCAAACAAGGCAGCTGAGACATGCATACATGGCCGTAACGACGGAATATACATCCACGCTCGTAACACACCCTCAAATCGAGTAGATCCTAAGGTTAGTTATCAAGAAAGGGAAGTAAAATGGTTGTTAAATAAAAATCACAAAACAAATAGATTAAAGCCAACAAATATGGTGAGGTTGCTAGTAACTTTCCACGACCGTTTCATGACAAGGACTCGAACATATGAACAAACACCTCAATCATAGAAATGACAAAGATAACCTAAGTTGGCGTTCCCATAACGGTCAACTTCCCTTACATCCCGACTTTATACTTTTACAAAATAAGTGGTGTGATAGAAACGATAAAAATGGTTAATTTTATTATGAATGGGTCTTAGTTTAGTTTAATAAGTTTTATTAGTAGTTTTGATGTAATACGTCTATCTTGGTAAAGTTGATTTATGGTTTTGACTAAAGTGTAGGAAAATAGAATAGTTTTGTAATAAGTATATATACTCATCTTGGAGGAGTATATATACATGTCTTGTCTTTGAAACACTCACTTCTCCCTCCCATTTCTATTTTCCCCTTTTGAAATGAAAATTTAGAAAATAATGAAAATACTCTCTAGCTCCTCTCCTTTATTCTACTAAGGTTTCATATGGTATCTACTTAGCAAACATAGCATCTAATAAGTGGTATCTATCGCTGGGAGAGATCTTAGTGTATTTATCGTGAAAAATCGAGGCTTAAATTGCAAAGAATATTCGATCGATCTAGCTATGTAAGGATGAAAGATAGTTTTTCTTTCGTATGGTTTAGTTTTATGATTTGATGTGTTTTTTATCTTCAAACACAATATATTAGCTTTCGTAACTATCAAATTGTAGAATTAATACCTTGTTAAAGAAAATTACATGTTTTGAGCTTAAATTGATTGAAAAATGGATTTGATAGGTTTCGTAAACAAGAAAATAGGTTTCGGTAACTGTTTTTAGGCGGGAAATTACTTTCGTAGGACAATTTTAAGCTTTCATAAGGTAGAAATCTTTCATAAACTTTCATACGTAAGTCATTCCTTAGCTTTCGTAACATATAATTACTTTCGTAACGATTAATCTAGCTTTCGTAACATAGAAACTTGTTAATTTGGAGGGATAACGTTGAGTTTATCATTTTTAAACTGTTAAAAATCAAATACGTAAGTTTTCTTAGGTTTTGTAGCTACGAATTCACGAAAGTAAGAGGTTTCTTGTTATCTTACGAAAGTAGAGTTTCTTTGGGAATTACGAAAACAGGTTTCGTATTATTGAGCTTTCGATAACCGTTGGATTTCATATACTGTGAGAGGTTTCGTATTCTTTGTGGTTTCGTATATCAAAGATTTCGTATCAAAAATTTGGTTTTGGTTTCATAAATTCATGGTTTCGTATCATAAAAGAGGTTTCGTATCACAGTTTTGATAACAAAAGGTTTCGTAAGCGGTTTCATATCATTGTTTCGTATAATAGAAGGTTTCGTAAGAGGTTTTGTATCACAGTTTTGATAACATAAGGTTTCGTAAGCGGTTTCATATCACTGTTTCGTATAACAGAAGGTTTCGTAAGAGGTTTCGTATCACTGTTTTAATAACAGAAGGTTTCGTAAGAGGTTTCGTATCATATCTTTGAGGTTTCGTACACTGTTTTAGAGGTTTAGTAACACAGACAAGAGGTTTCGTAACATCGTTTTTGAGGTTTCGTTACACTGTTCAGAGGTTTCGTATCTTCTTGTTTAGATTTCGTAACACAGTTCAAAGTGTGATTCAAGACAAGGTTGTTATTGCTCGTTTACTTCACGATTACAATACTTCATCTCCAAAACGATCCAAGTTTGCTTTGTAGTCATTTAATATAACATGTCTACTTTTAGTAATTCAACCAACTCCAATCAACAAACTCTCGCTGAATCAGGAGCTAATGAAAGACCTCCAATGCTTGAGAAGGGGAATTATATTCCATGGGAAAGTCGTTTCAGAAGGTTTTTAGACAATAAACTTGAAGACGGGGAGAGAA
Organism: Tanacetum coccineum; assembly: GCA_026074375.1. NCBI lineage: Eukaryota > Viridiplantae > Streptophyta > Magnoliopsida > Asterales > Asteraceae > Tanacetum > Tanacetum coccineum. The sequence continues at coordinate 38,280 of BQNB010043371.1, forward strand.
TGTGGAATTCGATACAAAATGGCCCTTATCAAAGACCCATGGTTGTTGATCCAATACATCCTACTGTACCAATGCTTGAACCATTGTCTAAAATGACTGAGGTAACAAGAAGCAATACATTGCTGATGTTAGGGTTATGAATTATCTTCTTCAAGCTATACCAAATGATATATACAATTCAGTGGATGCATGTAAAGATGCTAAAGAAATGTGGGAACGAATCAAAAGGTTGATGCATGGATTTGAAATTACTACTCATGTGAGACACTCACGTCTTATGGATGAGTTTTATAAGTTTGCAGCAAAAGAAGGGGAATCTTTAGACTCTGTGCATGAAAGGTTGACAACACTGGTGAACATCATGGATCGTAATAATGTTCGTCCGATATCGATGGCAATCAATACAAATTTTCTCAATTGTTTGCAACCAGAATGGAGCAAATATGTTACCATGGTTCGTCATAATCAAACTGGACCTGCAGTCTCTTATGATGTGTTGTATGATCAGTTAGTACAATTTGAACCACATGTTCTAGCATCAAGGGCAAAGAAAGCTGCCAAGAATCATGATCCTTTAGCTCTTATTGCTCATTCAAATGCTTCTTCATCACACTCTCATACAAACTCTTTTTATTCTCCACAATTATACTATGTCACACATCCTCTATCAGTTATTGATTATGATGATGAACATCAAGGGGAGTTACAAGGCGATTATCAAGATGATAAGCTTACAACAGCCATGATGTTACTCGCTCGAACAATCTCTTAAAAGTTCTCTACACCCACCAACAATCATCTTTGTGTTTCCTCTAAAATAAGGAATCAATTTGTGGTTCCAGATGGTCAATTGACATATGAAACCAAGAATGCAGGTTAATGTGGAAATGCAACAATATGCAAGGAGAAACAAAATCAAGGGTTAATGCAAGGAAATCAGGTGAGAAAGCAATCAGATTATTCAGCGTGTTCCAACGAATCGTGAGTCTACACTAGGCAAAGCCAACTTTTTAGTGTTATAATTGCAATGAGAAAGGACATTATGCTCGTGAATGTCAGAAACCAAAAGTTCGTAACTCAAAGTATTTCAGAGAACAAATGTTGTTAGCTATGAAAGATCAAGCTGGAAACAACCTCAGCCATAAAGAGAATGGTTTCATGCTTGACACTTCATATGGAGAAGAGTTGGAATAGTTAACTGCAGAATTCATGTTAATGGCTCAACTCCAACCAGCTGATGAGAACGTTGAGACTGTACCATCCTATGATGCAAAGGTTGTTAGCGAGGTACATGCTTCGTCTAAGGTTCATGAACAAGTGAGTCATGGGAAACGTAAAACTATTATTCAAACAATGGATGATGATCAAATAGATTCTAATATCATATTTGATGATCCGTTTTTGGAAAATAATGGTGGCACGTCCGAACATGATTCAACTGCTCATGACGAATATCGTGAAATACAAATGCTAGCATACAATGTTCAACGCGAAGCTGAAAACCAAAAACATTTGAATAACGAGCTTAAAAAGCAAAAAGATTTGCTACAACGGGAACTTGAGACGTTTAAGGATCGAGTCAAAACATTTGAGTCAACAACCATTCAATACTCAACATATAAAGAAACATGTGATGAATTGGAACGTGAATTAAGGAATGATAAGGACACAATTGACAGACTTGTGAAAGGAAAAGAACAAATTCAAAATGATTTTCTCAAAGTTAAAAATGAAAAAATAATAATTCAACATGAAACTAAGTTAGAAAAGAAGGCTTTTAAAGAACGAGAAAATAGGTATCTTGATGATTATAACAACCCAAGGATTTTCATCAAATACAAATCCTATTTTATTATGATCACAATTGTACGGGAAATTTTTCGCTTTATTACATTACTTATATATCTTAGTATGTCATAACTAAAGTAGACAAGCTCACGCAACCTAAAAGGGCAATCCTATCTTCATGATATTGTCAAGCAAAACATCATAACATGTCAAGTCAAAATCAACCCTAATCCTCATTACAAAGTACATTATTCCTAAATTACCAATATTTCGCAACGTTCTATCTAAACTAAACTGGCTTTAAAACGTGTTTCATAACCATCTAAACCCTACTTCCATGAAAGATTAATATCTAAAAGAATGTAAAAGACTACTAAAGAAATTGTACAAATATCATAACATCTCATCAGAATATCCAAAGAAAGGTAGAAAGCCCTTAAAAGCACAATATACAAGTCATTAAGCATGATCTCTAATTAGCCATTTTACCATCCAATTTCTTTTCTCATACACCACTTATGACAAGCTACTATACTCATTCTATAATGTTTAAACCTAATTATTCAAATTCCATAAGACGTTCACAACCAGCATATTTTGAACACTCAAAACCCTGAATTCAAAAACCTAAACCCTAAAACCAAGCTAGATTCCTAAACCATGACACTTTCTACAATTTAATCCTTGTAAACCTAAACCAAACTCTCAAATAATTTTAAAACTTAATTTATAACATTTATATCAATCATTTTCAACCATCATTCCCTTCATCATTTCATCATTCTCTTCAATTACCACAATAAATAAATCCAGGAAACCCTAATTGGTAAACCTTAATTTGAATTTTGACTCGTTTACTTATTTTCAGACCCCTATTCTCAAGTAAACCAACAAGATTCATTGTAAACCCATAAAAATGAGTTTACAAACCTTCTATCCATCCATTAACCACCTAGCTCCAATCAACAAAGTACGAGAATTACAAGCTAGAAAATCCTAAAAAGACTTATATGTAACCCTAAATATCCCAGCGACGCTTATTCTTTCAATTCAACCATTTTAACTAAAACCAATGATCAAACTACATTGATAATAATTATTTAAGCTCTAGGAATCTGTATTCCATCATTCTAATCAAAGATTATGCAAACTATAAACCAATAAAGTCAAGATAAACCCTAAAACGTGCCCAATTCAAACCGTGACTCATTTCTTCAATTCTAAACCTTTTAAAACCCAAACCAATTTGCCTAATAATTGTTAATCCTCTATTTCAGACTAGGCTACATATATTAACTAATCATAAATCAAGTACACCATGAAATCAAAGCTGTGAAAACTTGTGAAACCCTAGTCGAGAACCCCAAAGCAGCCCGAACCCCTTCACCATCAAATTTGACACCATTTTAAAAACCAGTTCCAAGTGAAAAATTCTTATGAGAACCCTCTTTTTTAGAATCCATCAAAGCAGCTTACCCACCTGCTAAGACCATTTCTTGGTCTCAAATGATTTACTTCTATGACCATTTTGACCCCTCTAAATTGCTACCAAGTCCAAATAACCAATGTGAACCTCTTCTAGAATCATAGTAGCAGCTTATGCACCTACTTGGACCAAGCCTTGGTCAAATTTGAGAAGCACATGGCTTGCTTTTGTCCTACTTCAGCCGCGGCATACCCCAATCCCAAACACCTCACCAAAGCTACTTCCTAGCTTATACACCACATCTACTAGCTTCTCCACATCCCTACCTAGCTTGTACACATGTCCCATCTCAGATTTCAAGCATACCTTAAGCCTTAAGGGTCCTTTACCTATAAATAGGAGCCATAACACTTCATTTTTCTTCATCCCCCACTTCCTCCTCTATAACCCTTCATAGTAGCAACTCCTTGCTCAATATGAATTCTAATAGATCTTAAGAAGTCTCAAGTACAGAAAGGAAGCAAAAGAAACCAAGAAACGAAGCCCGGGAGTCGTTACTCTAGCCGTACGAAGCCGAAAGTCCCGATTCTGACCCGTTTCCACCATTTTTGCTCCTTGAAGCTCAAACCCAGGTTTTGAATGTTCTACTTCTGCTACTACACCCTTATAATGTTCATATGATCCTAAATATACTCTTGTTAAAGTTTCATAACTCAATTCATGCTCATTTTCCATTTTGATCCAAAACCGTACACCCGAAACCCTAATTTCGCGTTTTTCTTAAAACTAAATGTTATAATGATTAAATATTGTTATAATCTATCCTAGCATGCTTAACTAATGTTAAAATAACCACTTTATTGATTAATGAAGGAATTTGAACTTAAAACCCACGCGTTTACATTTTGAAACCCTAATTTGACCCATTTTACTTACTAGCTTAACGAATCGTTATTTTAAACTTGTGTTGCGTTAAAACTTCATATTTTAGTTTATTATAACTTATAAATGTCTATTGAAATGTTAAACTAAGCTTGCATGGCAATTTGGATATGTTTTGTAATTATAATCCATGCAAGGGGTATATATCGTAACTTTCGGAAACTTATAACTAAAATGACTAAAAGTGTCATTTAATCAAAGTTATAACTCCAGGGATCTATTATGTCACTTTTCAAAGTCCAAGGTTTACTTGGTATATCTTTCAAAGTTAAGGGACCAAAGTCATAAAAATGCAAACTCCAAGGGCCTAATTGCAATTTTCCAAACCTCAGGGTCTAAAATGTAACATTTTGAAAAAGTATAAAATCATATCCAAAACATTATATGACATAACTTTAATTAACGCTTCTCGTGCTTATCATTTCTAGATAATGATTAAAACGCTTAAAATCGATCATTTGGAAGCTATATTGTACCACAATACTAGGAAGCTTCATATTAAGATGTTCCATCTCGATATTACGTTCTGACTGAGTGGTTGGGTTTACGATTTAAAGTGCCCTCACTCCTCAAACGTTTATAGAATGGCTTCTAACATATGATAGCCCGAACGGTGATACATTAATTACAAACTCTTCAATCAAACTCATAACTCTTAAACCAAAGTTCTAAAGTACAATCTTCCTAAGACATGACTACAATAATTCCAAACTCTTCAATCAAACTCATAACTCTTAAACCAAAGTTCTAAAGTACAATCTTCCTAAGACTTGACATATTCTACTCAGGTTGTGTGACGTGGCTGTTTACTATCATTTTACTATATCAACATTCCCCGGTTAAGATTGTGATAAGGTCGTCAGCTTTCATTTCAGAATATTTATTACATCTACCTACCAGGTGAAGTTCATAACCTCGCCTTTACTCATTTACATGTTTTATAAACCCGCGAGGGGGATACATGCTTGTTACAAACTCTTTTACATACTCGTTTATCTTATAACAATGTGATTACTTTTCAAAGACTTATACATGCTTAAACCAGGAATACAAGTGTTTTTACAAGTTATATGCTATCCTGATACACTATTACAGCTACTGTCTAAGTTACATTATGCCAAAAGTCCCTCATTATCATGGACCATTAATCACTTGAATATTGTGGATAGATCTATCGGGATTGACGAATCCTGTTTGTGTTAGCCGGATAGGTAACCAAACACACTATATTTGAATTTCATAGGTATATGGCAATTACCTACACCGAGGGCCATTATCTCTATATATATATATCACATCATTTTGGGTATATATATACACTAGTCAGTTTGTGTGCCATGAGCTTAGACCAGACTATACTATACCAGACAAGACCAAACAGACCAAACAAGACAATAACGCAGTAATACACTGTTACTATGATAATTGTATTCGTTGCAATTATTACAAATAACGGGTATATAATAACATGACCCAAGATCATAACAATAACATTTTCATAATAATTGTGTTTTTACAATTATTACACTATGACTTGTATTCAAACTGTTTATCAAACCTATCAATTTCACTCAACCTTTATGTTGACTTTTTACCATGTTTATCTTAGGTTATTGAGCAAAATACGACACGGAGTGGCATGGACATGAAGATGGCTAAAACTTGTTATCATTCACACTGTATGTAACTAGATTTTAGGACCTGCCTTTGTAAAACTCTGATTTGAAATGAATGATAACGTATATTTTGAACAAACGTCTCTTTTGGGTCATTTTCTATGATTATGATTGTTGTTTCCATGAAGTAATACCCCAGATTAGCTTCCGCTGCTATATTGTAAAAATGGGGGTGTTACACACCCGGGCAAGGCGAACGTGGTGGCAGATGCCTTGAGCAGAAAAGAAAGACTTAAGCCAAGACGAGTACGTGCTATAAGTATTACTATTTATTCTAGACTTAAGACTAAGATTTTGGAAGCGCAAAGCGAAGCTTCCAAGGATCTCAAAGCACCAGCTGAATGGCTAAGAGGATTAGAAAGACACTTTAAGCAACGAGATGATGGTGAAATTTACTTCTTTGATCGCATCTGGATTCCATCAGTTGGTGGTGTAAGGAAATTGATCATGGATGAAGCTCATACTTCTAGATATTCAGAACATCTGGGTACGGATAAGATGTACTATGATCTGAGAGACTTGTATTGGTGGCCTGGTATGAAGAGAGACATTGCTGAGTACGTTAGCAGATGTCTAACGTGTTCTAAGATTAAAGCCGAACATTAGAAACCCTCAGGATTTCTTCAGCAACCAGAAATTCCTGAGTGGAAATGGGAAAAGATAACAATGGACTTTGTCACAAAGTTGCCAAAAAGTAGCAGTAGGCATGATACGATTTAGGGAAAAATGCCTGCTCAGATCTCAATCCTAGACTTTTTCTCTTAATAAATTACCTTAGGTAAGCTAAAAGTTAAGGGAAAGGCTCCGAGTAAAACCTAAGGTTAATCATTAGGAAAAGGATATAAATTGTTGTAAAATAAAAAATTCACGAAATAAATAGATTAAGTCCAAACAGATAAGACACAAGTTGCTAGATACTTTTTCCCGACTGTTACCATGATTAAGACACAGCTATATACACAAACGTCTTGATCATAGATCAAAAACAACAACCTAAGTTGGCTTTCCCGTAACGGTCAACTCCCAATCGTCCCATACTATACATACTTTTACAAGACAAGTGGCGATATCTACCACTTTATACAAAACCTTACATCGTTGATTTATAACTACGTATCAACGAATAATCAATCCTTCAAATAATTTCATCGGTTTAAGCTTTAACGAACCGACTATCTTCAAATTTTCCTCCTCTTTTTTGTTGCAATTTTCTAATCTTTTCGATTTTTTTAACATACTATACTACGAATCTCGGTGTAATTTCACCATCTTCATGATTATAATAACCCCGGATAATTTCTTTCATGATTCTTTGTTCTTCGGACGTACCAATAATTATGATGGTAGTAAAAATACATGAGTTTTGACTACTTTTTATATTTCCATTGCAATGTGCAAATTTCCTAACCATACCAGAGATAGAAAATGACGCAAG
>BQNB010043372.1:0-45072 GCA_026074375.1 Tanacetum coccineum
TAAATGAATTAACGGGATTTTACAAAATCAATAGAAAACCGTGAGTGTTTTGATTCGGATTCAGCGGCGAAAAATTCCAAAAAACTGAAAATGTCAATTTCTCATAGAAAACGATGTTTTTGGGCTTCGAAAAATCCTTAACCAGCTAAAGAATGGTTACAGCGTGATCCGTCTCGTTTTTCTCTTCGATTTGAGAGGTCACGGGCCTAAAACGGACTTACGGATCAAAAGTTATGGCTGTTTTACTGAAACCCTTTTCGTCACACAAGTTTTCTAAAAAAAATTTGTTCGGTCCAAAAAAAATTGCTCGTTCGATCCCACTCGTTCGATTCCGCTTGTTCGATTCGCTCGTTCGATCCGCTCGTTCGATCCGCTCGTTCGATCCGCTTGTTCGATCCGCTCGTTTGATCCGCTCGTTCGATCCGCTCGTTCGATCCGCTCGTTCGATCCGCTCGTTCGATCCGCTAGTTCGATCCGCTCGTTCGGTCCGCTAGTTCGATCCGCTCGTTCGATCCAAACGTTTTTCCACTCGTTCGATCCTTGAGTTTTTCCGCTCGTTCGATCCAAACGTTTTTCCACTCGTTCGATCCAAACGTTTTTCACTCGTTCGATCGTACAAGTTTTCCTCTCGTTCGGTTGATACAAGTTTTCCACTGGTTTGGTTCTAACGTCTTTTTTTTCGCTCGTTCTTCTATTCTTTTCACCCGAGTATCACCACAAGGCGTTTCCAACACCAACTGCCGAATCTTGTATGCTTACAACACCAAAAAAAACCACGCTATCCACCCGAGGCGATTGATACCAATTGTAGGATCCCGATTAATACTTCACTTCATAACACGAAACACGAACTCAAAAACTAGAGAGAGATGAGAGAATTGAGAGAAAACTAGAGAAAAGAAATTTTGATATATGAAAAATTAGATATTTTCTAATAAGAAAATATCTATATATATTTAGATATTTAGAAAATATCTAAATATATATATATACCCCTACACATTTAATGTGACGCGCGGGATATTTAACTAGGACCCGGGCTCGGGTTTTGTTTGGGATTAAACCCAAAACATATACAATATTAGATTAGCTATCGAGCCCGATCCCCGATATTATCCTGTTACAACATTAACTAATTAAAGACCAAAGCTCCATCGTAGAGTGACCGAGCTTCCTTGTTTGACTCAATAAATTGAGGCTAACAATATATATATATGCATGTCAGAATTTAAAGTCAACTTGTCCAAAACACACACTCATTTTATGTCCAAATTCATCACGTGTGCACCCAATTATATGTCCTTTCTCTCTTCTTTGCTTTCTTTTCTTGCTGCACACCTGACGCACACACAAGGCTCAATGTATATTATATATATATCATGTGTACTCTATCTTTTTCTTTCTCTTTTGCTGCCCCAAATGATGCAACAACAGTGAGCTTTTCAACTCACTGTTTTCAGTTCCTAACTTCCCACCGAAACCCACATGTATATATATAAGTTTTCTTTCTATTTTCACATATTTTACATCTTTGTAGCTAGCATGAGAGGACTCATTTCCAGGTACTAGGATGCTCGGTATGTGGAGTAAGATCAACAGCAGCTGCTGCGTTTTCTTTTCTTTTTCTTTGTTTTCTGTCGCACACAACAGGAGGTGACAACCACTTTTGTGGTATCATTTGCTCTCACTCACGCACTCTTGTTAACAGTTATATATAATTTTTCTTCTCCCTTTTATTGTATTCGTATGCTTGTATAACTCGCATGTAAATATATATTATATGTCGTGTGTTTACTTCTTCCCTTTTCTTTTTGTCTATCAGACGCCGCAACAAGCATGCTTCAGTTTATATATATATGTTTGAATATGATCATGACTCGTGGGTTTTACAACTGGGTAACTAGATTTCGAGACACCAACGACTCCTTGTTTCATGCAGAAATGTAGTCACAATAGTAGGTTTTTAACTTGCCCTAGTCGTTTACTAATATGCGATATAAGTGGGGTTTTGGTTCAAAACAACACGCACCATCGTGCTCTTTCTCGCAGCGCAAAAGATGTATCCACAGCGAGCAAGGCTCGGCTGTGGTTTAGCTTGGTTTTCGTGGGCATGCTCATGTCACACGTTGAGGGTTTCGCATGAGGGTTTCCTTATAATTCATGCGAGACTCTTGTGTTCGTTAACCCCTTACAACCCAAACATTTGGTCGTGGTATGCTTAAGATTTTTACAACATTTCTGGTCTCGCCACTAATCCTATACATGTTTAATGGTTAACGACTCTCTCCTGGTTTCGATATATAGCTTTTATGTATAATATGGCATTTTCTAGTTTTGTTACAGGTTGTTATTTCATGCGTATTACGGCAAAGCTATTCGTATGTGTACGTTCATATTAGACACGCTTGGTTAAATGCCGCGTTTTATTCATGTAAGCCAAGACTCTCGTTAAGCTACATGATGAATGACATGATTAATGATAAACTATGAGGGTGACGTACCGAGGTCCAAGCAAGAAAGATGGTGGCAGTGAGAGAACTCGAACCTCTCTTGCTTCACTCCTTTATAACCCGTCGTTCACCTAGCTTGTGCCCTCAATGTAATTTAAACTCGAACCGTTTATACTTCTTTTTGTTTTTAGGTTTTAGTTGTGATGAAAATAGCTAGTGCCTGGTTCTCTTTTTATACTAATTTTGTGTGAAGATTGCATGAGAAATGTATAATTCATATACACTGTTTGTTTGGGATACTATTTGTGATGATTGTGTTTTTATAATACTATGCAAGGATGGCTACTATTGGTTGATTTGAATTGAGAATGCAATTGGAGCCAGACGTAGCAGTTGAGTATTTTCAAAAGGTTGTAGGGCATTTCATGCAAAGTGAAATGATGAGGATAGCTCATCCATTTTGAATATCACTGACTTTTAGATAGCATTTGTATATATATATATATATATATATATATATATATATATATATATATATATATATATATATTTATAACTGGAATGTTAAGTCGTATCATTTATTTAGTGAGGTGTATACATTGGTCCATTTACATTTTATTTGTTGTAGTATGAATGGGTTCACAAAATAATATAGTCGTGCGACGTTGTTTCGCGCGGCGTAAAATAAAATATGATTTTTATTGTTATGCGATTTCTAAAGTACCCCTTTTTGATCCGTAAATAAAATGACGATTTATGCACGTTATTTTAAACTCTGGACTAGCACAAAATATTGTATGCCACTTGAAGGATAACTTTTATTAGAAAAATAACTACAATTAGCAAATGCTTGCGATACATACTTTGCATAACGGGATAAAAGTTCTACATTTTTCAGAGGTGTCACAATGTCGCACTTTGCCCAAGTATTTTTGAGTAGTTTTCGCGTAATTACCACACAACCATAAAATGAGATAAAGTGTTGATAATGAGATAAAGTCTTGGTAACAAGACGGCGGTCTTTGTAATGAGACTAATTGTATGAGATAATGGGTTTGGAATGATACAAATTTGGAATGGGATTTTGGAATGATAAAATGAGGATTTTGCGTGAGTTAAGGCGAACACTTATACAATAAGATAATTTTGTGCAAGTATTGATATAGTGAGTATATATTAGGTCGTTTGTGACACATCGTAAAATTTGTATTTTTTTTTTCATGTAGTAAGATTATGTACCGCGAAATTTGCAAAAATTACCGTTAACCTCAAAAGAAAGTTATTCTATGAAAGGCATGCATTACTTCGTGTTATAGAAAGTCTAAATAGCACGCGAATATCACCATTATTGCTTTTGTGTCTAAAAGGATATTTTAGAACTTGTAGCAATAAAACCATACTTATTTCACACTTCGGGAACCAAAGTCTTCTAATTATATTAATTTCATGAAACCGTCTATACTCAAATAAATACCCGTGATCAAATAAAATAAAATAAAATGATAACTAGACATCATCATGTATACTTACCTACTACCCTACTTGTTTTCCTTTCAAACTTCACATGCCAAGTTTACGTCTCAATATCTGATTCAAATTTCAAAAGTCAAGGAACAGTATATATTCCTAAACAGTGTTAGGAAATACCAATTATAACAAATAGTATCATGAAATATCACTATTATCATATTCATCAATAGTAGGTGTAAATAGTACCACATCACATGCAATTGAAAAATTCTTAGTAATCTAGCGAAGCATTTTGTGTATAAATAGGAACCATGCATGTATGCTTCTGAGTACAACTAAACTTTGAAAACAATAAGTAAACAATACGGTTGGAGTTAGGATTTTCGTTGGGATCAAAGGTAGTAGTAACCAAGAGTGGTTCGAGCTCTTACCACCATCACTTCCCTCATCGTCTAGCAAGCTTAGATCTCGGTAAGTCGCCCTCGTAGTCTATCGTCTATCAGTAAAATGTTACTCACCTTGTAGCTTAACGAACCTCGGCTTTGCATGGCAAGTGCACGACACGCATGGTACAACCCATGTATGGTCCTTGTATTCATACGCATGCCAAGCCCTTTATACTAAGAATGCAATAATGGGTACATGGGAAACTAGGGTAAAACATATTATTCAGGAAAATGAACAACGATCCCAGAAGTTTTACAAAAACTTTAAGCATATATGTCATAACAAAACATTGGCTTACTAGGGACGAATAGATACTAGGAATTACGTGCTAAATACTTGTATTGTGACCAAGACCAAACCCTAACTCGACCACCAATGCGACGTGCGATGAGGGGCTACTGCCTCATCGAGGTTGTACCTCGTCGTTGGCTGCACCACAGTGAGCAAAGCAGCTGCTCGTTGGATAACAACCCACCCCGACCCTTTTTGCATTTAAGCCACGCATGCATGCGAGCACAGTCGGCTGCTGCCACTGTTATCGCTGCTTGTGCCTGCGTGCGACAGTGGCTTGCTGCCACTGTTGCTGCCGCATGGTGGCGGTTGGCAAGGCGCTGGTGGTTTCATACCAACCGGCTGCCACCCTCATCTAGTCTGAGTCGGGATCATGCGGGTTTAAATGGAAGAACTAGTTATGCATGTTGTGAGTTACTTGTGGGGAAGAAGGAAACCACAACAGTGGTACCAAACCCACTGTTGGGCTCGACAGAAAACAGGAAAAAGAAATAAGAGTAGGCCATGTGGTCTTGTATTATATAGAAATAATGCATGGAATAATTCCAAAAACTTTCATGCATTTTCACTTTGATGAAAGATGTATCAAAACATGCAAGGTTTTTCTTTTTTTGAGTCCTTTTGGGTCGTTTCATGCCGAGACCCAACTAGTTGATACACTAGTAACGAAACAATACTATTACGAGGAGGTAGAAAAGTTAAAACAAAACAACGATTTTCGATTAACTAGGAATAAATTTAAACGACGGTTTAAATTATAAACGAACTTAACACGTTTATATAAATTCTTTAGCATTGAAAATATTTAAAAGTTTATTCGGGTTTAAAAAAAGCAAAATCATAGATAAAATCGTAGAAAAATAAGAATGTAAAAAGTTAAACATTCAATAAATACTAATTTTAGGAAATTAAGGAAGTACAATGTGATAACATGAAACTAAAAGTTATTGTGTAAATTTCTAAATGTGGAAAATAGAGGATCAAACACTTCCGATTTTGAAAAATTTAAGAATAACTAGATTATAAATAAATCATTTTTTTTTATAATAATTTAAACAAAGAGAAAACGAACCGAAAAATATAACAAACGGCGATATTAACGAAATCATTTTAAAACAAACAATTTAAAAACATAAAAACGCTATCTCATTAACGGCATGCCCTTTGTTGACCCATGATAAAGTCATTTCATACATTAAGTTTTTAGAATGTAAACTCAGAATTGTCATAATTGCTTAGGTGTTTGACTGAGTCACTATTTGACGTGCATTGATCCATTATCAGTTCCAGACAATTAACTGACAAGGTGAGTTTCCATAGCCCCTACTCTACTGTTTTCGGGGTGAGATCATTGCTTATTTTAAACATGTGAACACAAGTACAATTACTCATTTCTGATTGGTCTAGTCCCAATTAAAACCCAACTTGTTGATTTGCTACCGATTTACATGAACCGTAATTACTTGTAACGCAATGTTATGATAGATCTATTGGGATTGTGCCCCTGTGTTCGTCTTGGCCTAAACATTTTCAAAGCGAATACAGTTTCATTTGAGTCAATGACGGGTGTCCCGGTTAAACACTTGCAAGGGCATTCATTCATTAGTGGGTAAGTTAACGCTTCGGTGTCATGAGCTTAAACAATAAGAAAGGCAAGTTATATGACTTTTGTATCTTGTTATAATTTGTCATATTGTGGATAAAATCTTGTGGTTCATAAACATATAAATATTTCTGCGTAAACCTACCTATGGACCTCACCACCTAATGTTTGACACTTAGCAATGTTTTCTCAGTATTAGAAACGGAAGATGATATGGAATCCAGCATTGCATCCATTTCCATGAGTTAAAGGTCATCTTGTATATTTAAAAACAATAATCGATACCCTATTTTTATGCTTCCGCAGAATGTTTAAACTATTTATTATTCCCTAATACAAGTGATCGACTTTCTTAAACGTCCCATATAGAGGTCGTTCTGTATTGCTTAGAAGCATGATATTCATGAAGTCACACGCCTCTGGTTGCCATTATACTATAGCTATTTTGGGGGTGTGACAAGATTGGTATCAAGCTCTGAGTTATAAAGAACTAGGTTGCACTAGGTAACCAGACTCTAACTATCTTCTCTGCTTAAACATAATTATTATGCTTAGATTGTCTGTCATTGCTGGGAACTCAATATGGGTACATAGTAAGCAAACAATCAAAGGGAAGTACATATATATTAAAATGGATACATGTGAAATACCCTACGACTATATGAATACATATACGAAATGTTACATGTGTAATTAAAAACAAACTTAAACTATGCGTAATATGTTGAAAAATGCCTATATCCCTTATTTCATAGTTTCTTGTCTCTCGACATTCCAATCCATATGAATTGAGACACAACCGATAAACACCACCCTGATACCATCCCAGACTCGAAATGTATCCCCGACACACTCCCCCAGGTGTATCAAGGAGACGGCCTACTCCTGGATACTTATTGCCAGCCGTATTACATTTCCCCTAACAATCAGACGCACCGCCTCTGTAAATGTCGTTTTAAACCCATTGACCAAATCTTGTTGAAACGTTTGCATAATTTCTGCTATTAACCTAGATATTATCAACTTGATCCTTTTTTACTCACTCCAGTCACACCTCACCTTTCATCCCCATTCTCGATGGCTTGCTTACCAGCGGATGATTTCTGAATGGACCCCACCCGTAGAGAAGAAGCACTAACTGGCTACGGGACGGAAACAAGTCCAGAGTTCGTGCCTGTTCATGAGACAGCCTTACCGTTAATGCACGATGCGCCTAGAGATAGTTTTTATCATACATTCTCGATGACATGACCGTTACCCAAAATCCTTTTGGAGGAGTATAAAGCCTTCCTGGCACTGTGGATGTGAAGCCCCGGGATGAGAAAGTTCGTTGGAAGACGTTATCGGTAGACGAATCTAAAAACCGCACTGAGACAAGTGTTGAGGATGTTGAGGATCGTGCTGTAATGCTCAGGAGAAAGCCCGCCAGGAAAGGAAGTAGGCACTCGAGGACGTGTCCAGCGAATCTACCGTAACACAACTAGTTTTATTACCTGCATTTTTTTAGTACAACCACTAAGCTATGGGATTGGTACGAGCTATGAACTCTGTTTTCCCTTACTCTTCGACTGAGTATCGTGTTTGCGATAATAACAGTATTGAAGTTCAAAAGACATGCCATTGTAGTACCCGTGAGTATCTTTACGCAGAACATTTTTTCGTACATGTCAAACTTCATTTCATTGTCCCTCTTATAGAAAATGGCACCCGAACGAACGCCTAAACTAGCCGCCGAACCCTCCAATCAATCCGTTCGAACCAACCAAAACAACGACATCAACATGGCATTGACACTCAATGCTCAACCAGACTCTTTGCCACAAGATTAGCTGATCACTCGTTAGCTGCCGCTGTGACTCATAGCTGCAATCACATCAAGAATAGACCAACCTAGGATCCAACTCTCCCAGAATAAGGCAGCAACTACAAAGAATTCTATGCTAAGTCAATGCATGAAAACTTTCATGGTACTGAAGGTGCTGTAGGCTTAACCCGATGGTTTGAGAAACTAGAATCTCAATTTGGGATTAGCAACGTTGCAGAAGGTGACAAGTTAAGTTTTGCTTCAGCACGACTGCTAGATAATGCATTTAACTTTGTGGAACGTGTACGGTTCGTTCTTCTGTTACACTCGATACCGCTCATCAACACCTTGGAGTGATTTAAAGGCTAATGTTTATATCCAGAAGTACTGCCTCTAAATGAAGTTCAAACAAATAGAAAACGAACTATGGAATTTAAAGGTGAAAGGCACAAACTTAACGCCTACAATCAACGTTTCCAAGAACTCATCCTCTTATGCCCTGAAATGGTACCAACACGATCGGTTATTTAGAACGTTAACATTAAAGGCTACCTTTGAAACATCAATGGTTAATGTAAACCTCGTCCAAACCAGTAGATTTGCATAGAAGCTATTTTGAAATAGCTCAAGAGTTGTGTACAAGTATCTAAAGTTAGGAGAAAACTCTTGTAACAAGCAAAAATGGAACGAAACCACTAACATACAACAACAACCCCAACACCCACTATAAATCCGCAATCCTCCGAAACAAACGCCCAGAAGACAGCAAGGTGTTTACAGCTGGGCAAAGGTTCTTACGCTGGCAAATTACCTTACTGCGGGAAGTGTGGACGACACCACACTGACGCATGCCCTCCTACTTGTCACAGAGAATAGGAACTTTGGAAGGCAGGAACTTAACGGTCAAAGACTGTCGAGCCCCACCCTTCACGCAAGCCAAAGAGGGGCCACACATAGTACTTCAGACAAGAAACAGTAACCCCTACAAAAACCAAATTTCCTTCCTCCACTATTCAACATTTTGTCAGTCTGAAATTCTTTTCTTTCACAATCAGCAAACGCCTTTCAATAAAAATGGAAACACAAAATGCATCTAAAGGCTTACCAGGTAATAACCTCGAATCATACCAAGGTATAAGGTGGTGCACATAGCAATATATGATTATAGCGAAGAAGATTAAACCATAAAACACACAACACGAAGCCTTATTCAATCAGATCCATAGTATTTTTGTTCGTAATAGAACAAAATGCAAAATATAGGGAATACAACAAAAATGTAAAATGCTAAAACGACAGATACATCACCGCGTGAAAAGAAACACATCGAATAGATCAGCAAAATAAGAGATGTGATGATTATGATCATGACGGGAGTGAAAATCTCGATTGGGAACTCCATGGGGATTGGTAACCGACAGTTTCGAGGAAAAAAGAGAAAAACTTAATATGGTGGAGTGACGATAATTCAGGATAAGAGATAAGTAAAGTGAAATTTAAGAGAGATAAGAAAAGGGGCGGCATAGTGGGCAGGAGTTGTGAGGAATACTGATTTAAAATATTTATGATGGACAAGTTATATCTAGCAAGAGCGACTATAACCAAACCCTAAACTTTCAACAAAAGTAATTATTCAAAATAACTTATATGCTGAGATAATGATTTTACGAACATATAGATAATACACACCAACATATGAAGCGATATGCACGTAGTAAGATAAACACATAATGTGAACATAAACTTTCAGAGGACCACATGTGTGGTAGAAAGTAGCAAGGAGATAATAGACCACAAATTGACATATAATATAACATCATTCATCAGATACTTGGGGGATACGACAATTTATACATACTACGAGTCTCTGTGCTAACTACACCTACAATCACAAATAAATAACTAAAGGAAAAGAGGATGTTAATGTAAACCTAAGGTATACATATCCTGATCAACTATGTATAAGTTAGGTCGACAAAGATATGCTCAACAATATTCGATGTAATGACAAGGGTTTAAACGCATACATATTTTATTCATCACATTAAAGACAATACTCAAGGAAACTATGAAAGATTGCAATTCATCAAAAAAAATACATCATGAGGATTCAATTCTACATAAACGAAACAAGGTTAAAGATGAAACGTTCGATGATTTCTTCTAGAGGATCTAGCATAAGATTTATTAAAATACTCGAGAACAAAATGGCGATACAACCCGCTAGCCTACTGACGAAAGCTACCTTTTCTAGAAAACTTCCACGCCAAGCGCTACAATGACGAGTGGTACAATGAGCCCTAGTATTACAATGAGGTACTGATGATCTTCTTCCTGTAGAACACTCGCCAAATAGCAACCAACCACCACCACAAACACAACCGCAATCAATGGAACGAGATACGACATTTTAATCTAAGTATGACTATTATTTTACGTTTTGACAAATTGGAGAAATTGACAAAGTACATATATAAGGTGAGGGTAACGGTTCGCCACATTTCTAGCCGTTGGAGCCCAATTTGCCACTTTCGTCCTTTTCTTAACCCATGCTACGGATAAGACGTTTGAATTCAGGGCAAAAGTTCTGACTTAAAAGGACTGCGACACCCCATAAAAATTTAAATATTATTTCAAACCCTTAACGAAAAATTTATCACCGAAAAATTTTCGAATTACTATTCAGTCTCATAAAATAATTACCTTGGGAAAAAGTTTACAAATTAATAACACTATCCCAAGACCACCTTATGATACTGTAGAGGGACAGTAATCATGTTCACTCAATTATTCAATTCAGAATTATCACGCAAACACTTTAAAATACTGTGTGGAGACAGTGGTCGTAATTACTCAATTGTTCCATTCAAGATGTATTGTGGCAAGGCAACAGTCACGAAGCAAGTATTTTTATTATTTTCACGAAATATTGTGATACTACAGAGATCAAATGCATTCCTTAGAACATGCTAGATTACTAACATAATAACTGTTGGTTTGCAAAAGTGGAAATACAAGTACATAGTTTAAGTCAACAATGTTTTATTTCAGACAATACAACAACACGATTACAACAATCCTTAGATCGTTAATCCGACGACTCGTATTCTGAGTCGTACCTCACTACCCCAAATTCTAAAAAGAATGCATCATTTTCGGCTTGTTCTTGCCTAATTCTCTCCTCTTGTGCCTTTTTGTTCATGGCCTCTTCTTCCAACATTTCTTTTAGAGCTTCTTCATCCATACGGAGTTGATGTAACTCTTTCTCGGTAAGAGGGCAATTAGTATGTGATGACGAGCAACCTATACCTTTGGGTGTACGGCCAGAGTATTTTTCCTAAAACCAAGCCGACTTAGCATCCATTTGTTTCTCTACTTGTACCACCTTTTCATACATAGAAAGATGCAACTTGCGATCCTTTTCAGAACTTTCTTTTAAGAAAGTGCAAATCAAAGCACAGCTCTCTTGAGAAATGTCATTACATTTCTCGTAGGCTTTTCTAAGATCGTCTCTAATAGCGCATGAATCTTCAAACTGAAAGGCTAATTCCAGGAGCGCATCCTGACGACCCTTATCTTCGTTAATTAATCTTTGCACCAAGGCTTCGACTTCAGAGTCGGTATAGGGAAGCGAGCATGCCATTCGATTTTTTTTTGCCTCGTATTGGGATTTAAGTTTAAAAATTTGAGAGAAGTAAGATAGTATTTATAAGGCAAAAAGGGAGGGGAAATAATTTATGATCTTGTTATTTACTTTAACGGATATATTCCTAACATTTTGTCGTTTTGGCTCGTCCCGATGACGAGACATTCATTTAGGAATGCGTAAGGACCGGTTCAAGAGCAAATACCCTCACTTGTTCGCAAATCCACGATCTCCTACAACGTCTTGATTTCGGGACTAAATCTTCTAACCTGGGGAGACTGTGACACATCGTAAAATTTATATTCTTTTTTTTCATGTAGTAAGATTATGTATCGCGAAATTTGCAAAAATTACCGTTAACCTCAAAAGAAAGTTATTCTATGAAAGGCATGCATTACTTCGTGTTATAGAAAGTCTAAATAGCACGCGAATATCACCATTATTGCTTTTGTGTCTAAAAGGATATTTTAGAACTTGTAGGAATAAAACCATACTTATTTCACACTTCGGGACCCGAAGTCTTCTAATTATATTACCTACTACCCTACTTGTTTTCCTTTCAAACTTCACATGCCAAGTTTACGTCTCAATATCTGATTCAAATTTCAAAAGTCAAGGAACAATATATATTCCTAAACAGTGTTAGGAAATACCAATTATAACAAATAGTATCATGAAATATCACTATTATCATATTCATCAATAGTAGGTGTAAATAGTACCACATCAAATGCAATTGAAAATTTCTCAGTAATCTAGCGAAGCATTTTGTGTATAAATAGGAACCATGCATGTACGCTTCTGAGCACAACTAAACTTTGAAAACAATAAGTAAACAATACGGTTGGAGTTAGGATTTTCGTTGGGATCAAAGGTAGTAGTAACCAAGAGTGGTTCGAGCTCTTACCACCATCACTTCCCTTGTCGTCTAGCAAGCTTGGACCTCGGTAAGTCGCCCTCGTAGTCTAACGTCTATCAGTAATATGTTACTTACCTTGTAGCTTAACGAACCTCGGCTTTGCATGGCAAGTGCACGACACACATGGTACAACCCATGTGTGGTCCTTGTATTAATACTCATGCCAAGCCCTTTATACTAAGAATGTAATAATGGGTGCATGGGAAACTAGGGTAAAACATATTATTCAAGAAAATGAACAACGAACCCAGAAGTTTTACAAAAACTTTAAGCATATATGTCATAACAAAACGTTGGCTCACTAGGGACGAATAGATACTAGGAATTACGTGCTAAATACTTGTATTGTGACCAAGACCAAACCCTAACTCGACCACCAATGCGACGTGCGACGAGGGGTTACTGCCTCATCAAGGTTGTACCTCGTCTTGGCTGCACCACAGTGAGCAAAGCGGCTGCTCGTTGGATAGCAACCCACCCCGACCCTTTTTTCATTTAAGCCACGCATGCATGCGAGCACAGTCGGTTGCTGCCACTGTTGCCGCTGCTTGCGCCAGCGTGCGATAGTGGCTTGCTGCCACTGTTGCTGCCGCATGGTGGCGGTTGGCAAGGCGCTGGTGGTTTCATACCAACCGGCTGCCACCCTCATCTAGTCGACACAACCTTTTGGTGCTACTGTGTTGGACCAGCCGACGCACCCTTTGGTGTTGTTGTGCTCAAACAGCCGACACTCTCCTTATGGTGCAGCCGTACTCGACACCACTTAGCATTCGAAACCCATTAAAAATGTAAGCAAACACACCACAAAAAGGGGTGCGACCACAACAGCCGTTGTTGGGCCTGCTCGCATAAATCGTCCTTGTGTCTCATCATTTTAAAAACTTTGTAACCAAGTAGTTAAGTCGGAAATCATGATGGTTTAAATGGAAGAACTAGTTATACATGTTTGAGTGTCACATTATGTGAGAAAAGAAACCACAACAGTGGCTACCAACTCCACTGTTGGGTTGGCTGCCATCGAACAGGAAAAGACAAGAGGCAAGGGCCTCATAATTGGTGTAGTATATGTTCATATAGGGCCACATGCATGTAATTTATTTTATAATATTTGGACGTAAAGAATTGTTGAAACATGCATATATTCGAGTTCTTGGGTCGTCCCATTGCCGAGACCCAAACGAGTTGATAAACTAGTTAACGAAACAATACTATTTTTGAGAAGGTAGAAAATTATAAACAACGATCTTCGATGAACTAGGATAACAACGGCGAGTTTAAAGTATGAACTAACTTAACACGGTTTATATAAATTCTTTGACATTAAAAATACTTAAAAGCTTATTCGGGTCTAAAACGTGAAAATAATAGAATGGAAAGCGAGAAATTAAAATGTGAAAAGCTACATATTCGATAAACACTACTTTAAAGAATTAGGGGATTACATGTGACAATATGGAAACTTAAGAGCATTAGTGGTAAATAAATAATCTTTACAAATTAATTAAACGAGTCGAACGAACCATGATATATATAAAACTGATAATTATACGAATTAGTTGACGACAACGGTGTAAGGAACGCGATAAGAAAATATATATACTTAGTAACTTGCAAATGACGTCTACATTTTCCTGAGATATAGATCGCATGAACTTGTAAGTATAAGTTGCGACGCATGATTTTATCAATTTATGTGTATATACTTATAGGTGTAAAGTCGTGTATCATCCCTAGAGCCAACGGTTTAATCAACATTTTGAAAACATAAAATGTTATCTCATAAACGACAATGCCCTTTGATGGCCCACTTGCCTAATTCTTTTCATACATTGAGTTTTTAGAATGTAAACTCAGGTTTGTCATAAGTACTTAGGTGTTTGACCGAGTCACTATTTGACGTGCATTGATCCATTATCAATTTCAGACGATTAATTGACATGGTGAGTTTTCATAGCCCCTACTTTACTGTTTAAATCATCTTTTGGGGTGAGAACATTGCTTATTTTAACAGTTGAACGCAAGTACATTTACTGATTTACTATTGGGTCTAAGTCCCTACTCAACCCAACTTGTTGTATTGCCCAATTTATCATGAACCGTCAATTTCTTGACCTGATGACCGATTCGCGAATGTTATGGATAGATCTATCGAGACTGACATCCCTATTTGTCTTGGACTGACATTAGTCAAGCAAACACAGTTTCATTTGAGTCAGTTACGGATGTCGCGGGTTGAACATTT
This sequence comes from Tanacetum coccineum, assembly GCA_026074375.1. NCBI lineage: Eukaryota > Viridiplantae > Streptophyta > Magnoliopsida > Asterales > Asteraceae > Tanacetum > Tanacetum coccineum. The sequence goes on from BQNB010043372.1 coordinate 14,873, forward strand.
GCATGGGCTTATCTATGATGATACATGTTAACGCTTCGGTGTCATGAGCTTAGACAATAGTAAATACTTTTCATTGTGATATATGGGATTGCTATATTTCATGCTATGGTTATAAATCTTGTGGTTCATCACTATTAGCAAACAACAAAACCTATGGACTCACCAAATTTATGTTGACACTTTAGCTATGTTTTCTCAGGTGTTCTATCTTACGGAATATAAGGAGTCTGCATTGGTATATTGGCATGTAGAGATCTATCTCTCGTATCAAGTCCTCTTCACGTCATGAAGTCACAATCCCAAATACAATCTTCCGCTGGAGTGAAATTTGGGGGTGTGACATCGTTGTCGGGTACATTATGCACTTGCAAAGAGATTGATTGTGTTCTGCTTTATTAAGATTTTGCGGGTGCTTTGATTGCTGATTGAGGTGAGTTCTCGTAGCCCCACTTTTTACTGGTTTTTCTGTTAGGGGAAAATGATACTCAAATGTGTTTTGAAATGTTTTGAATTGATCTGTGTGAAATGTGGTTTTGTTTTTGGGACAAGTTATGTGCTTATGACTGCTATGTGAATATTATGTGATGCATGATTGTTTGGATCGGATGGGTACACCTACCCAGTGTTTGTGAGATTATTAGATCGGATAGGTACGCCTACCCAGTATTTGTGTGATTATTAGAGCGGATGGGTACGCCTACCCAGGTTTGTGTGTGGTCCTGCCCTAATTTTAGTGCTCCAGCTGGTAGGCCCTTTAGGTGCGTAAGTGACATATGGTTATTGATTAGCGGTGATGCTAGAGTTGTTTGCATATATTCACTGTCATATAGCACTATTGTCCACTGTTGAAGTATTGGCACAACTTTTGGGTTTAAGGTCAAACCTACGAGCTCACCAACATTATTGTTGACGTTTTCGAGTATCATTTTCAGGTGTGTCAAATCAAAGGTATGTGATTGGTGTTGGAAGAGAAAAGATGTAACCCAAGGGGACTGGGTAGAGATGGACGTGGTTTTGGAATTATGTTAAGTTTTTAACCTGTAAAGTTTTGTAAACTTCAGTTTTATGAATGTAAATTATAAAGTGTATGATCTTGTATCTTGTGCGATGAATGGTATCGTCGCATCCCGTGTTTCCGCCATTGACGGGGTGTGACACTGCTCATGTGTCGAAGCATGCTAGGACTATTCTTGAAGGGATCGCCTCATTTCCCATAAGGGGTCTAAGGTTTCTGACTGCATCGTGCACTCTCAATGCTTTTGCCATCCATCGATCGCTTTGCTCGTTGACTGCTTCTCGTGTCCTTGACGCTCCAGATTGTGTGTTAGGCATCTTTTTACAACATATCAATGTAACACTCGGTGAGATTCCTAGGTGATGCGAGATAACTAACGGGGTTAAATAAAATTTATGGTTAATTCACATAGAAAATACATGATCGAATTATATTCATGGAAACCCCATAACGCGTGATGCAAAAAGCATAAGTAAATCAAATTACGATATCATATCATAGATAAATATCAATTTCATATCATCGATCATTAGTGATTACATCACATTGGTTTTGAAATACAGAAAATACGAGTTTCTAACACTACGGTCATCACCAAATGCTATTGGTCAATACTACAACACTAATGAACATATCTAAGGACGGTAGCCTATGTGCTTCCTAGCACACGCCTTAAATCTACCAACTCTCAATCGGTCATAAAAGCGAAACCGTCGTATCTGCCTTAGCTCTCTCTGCATATGTGCCATGTCGCGCTAGAGTCGGTCAACTCTCTAACTCTCAACACTCGCGGTGCCTCTAAGCCTCATGTTATCCCTCTCCAACTCAACAACTCTCGCAGTCAATACAGTGACTGCCGACTCAGCCCCAAAAATCCTACACCCCTGCTCCCTCTAAACTCCCTCAATGGCTTGTATATGATAGACTGGGATAGACTCGGTGTGATCATGGAACCTCTGAACCAAATCTCCTAATGTCTCGTATGTAACCTTTACTGCTCCCGGCAGGGAATTCCCAGCCACAGTTACCACGGCTCCCCTATCCTGGAACTCCCACAGTAGATTTATAACCCGAACTCTGACAACCATCCCTCATCTATCCCGCCGCACTTAGTCCATACATATTACCCAACTATTCCTGACCCAAAAACCCGGAACTACCCACAACCAACTGCTACTCCTACCTCCAATCCAAACCCTATGCTCCCGCCCACTCACCCAAAGCAGACCCCAACATACCCGCCCCATCCCGACACTGCTCCCACTGAAACATCATTCCCAAGAGCACCCATGACCAGCTTCCCGGTATCAGCCAGTCACCACACAGTCCTTCCCCATCCCCCTCACCACTTTAGCTCCCGTCCCCTCCGGTATATTTTCCCGCACCTATCCCAACTAACCCCCAGATCCTCCCGCCCGTCCCTGGCCGAATGCCTAACTCACTCTCGATCGTCGCCTATCTTCCCCTCACCAGATCGCTCCACTGGGCCCTACCACCGAAAGTACCAACCAGCCATCCCTACGAAATAGCCCACAATCCATAGTCTCCCATAAAAGAATCCTGAGCAGGCTTAGAGGTATCCTCTGGCATCACAAGATGCGTAACCCTCTCAACTCTGACCTCAACCAGGCCTCTCGTATCCGTCTCACTCTCCCGCGTCAACACCTTCAAACTACAACTCAAGCATCAAACCCATCTTATCTCTAAGAGCATCCATATAAGCTAAACACTTGTCAATCTCTTCCTGAAATCTCGGGGTGAATCTCATCTCGTCGCTCCTACACAACATCAACATCTATCACTAAATCAGCCCCTCTAGACCTAGATAGCTCAGAACTCTCATCCTTGAAGTCAACTCCCAATCTAACCTCTCTATGTACATATGGCTCAAATCTATCCTCCGGATAATCCTCTAAATCCATAGCTGTCTCAGGAATCCTAATCCTCTTAGGTGATGGTAAAAGATTTGCATGTGCATAAGACAATGCCCCCAGGGTAGGTAAACGTGACAAACGTGTTTTGAGCAGGTTAGTCAATCCGTTGGAATTGGCTAAGTGATTGTGTGTGCTTATTTTATGCTTTATGTAGTTTGTTTATGTGTTTTGTAATCAACTTGAGATGCGTGTTCATCTCATTTTTGATTAGAATAAGTTGTTTGACGGAAAATTTCCATTTTTGATCACTTATAGTGATAATGGGAAATGAGTGCCTTTTTGAGAGAGTTGTTTTGGTAAATATGTGGATGTCTAAGTGTTGGATTAAAATGAGAAGTGTGACCTTTGAGAAGGAAATGAGTTTGATAGAATATAAGAGTTTTTGGAGGACTTTCTATAAAATAAAAAGTGTTTTGGTGAAATGAAAGTTATATTTAGAAAGTTTAGTAAGTAGCGTTTAAGTATAAAGGTTTAATAAAACTAGCTTAGGTTTTTATAAAAACTTAAGGTATTGAAGTAAATTAGTTAATTAATAATTTAATAAAAAATAATAATAAAAATATATATATAATAAAGGGTGCGTCCGGTTTTAAAAGAAAAAAAATGTTTTATTTAAAATACAATTTGTGTTGGGCTAGGACTAATTTAGGCCTTAAGGTAAAATCCCTAAACCCAAATTTTAGTCCATTATCCTACCCTAAGCCCCTAGAACGAAATAACTCAGCCCCCATAACACTTTGTGTCAACTTCCCATCCCTAAGAGCAATGAACCAAGAATCTTGATCAAGAGCTAGCCAAGAATTGATGTTAGGACCTAATAATTAAGGTAAGTACACTCAATCCTAGTTAGTTTAATGTAATCATGTAACAAAAATCAATGATGGATTCTAGGGTTTCATAAAATATAAAATATTAATGATATATTATGATTGAAGTATGATTAGGGATTGATTTGGGTCATGATCATGCAATTGGTTAGGTTAGATTTGCGATAAAATCTTGATTTATGATGAGCAGAATTTAAGGCTGTGTTTACGGGTGATTATCTCCATGATGGTAAAAAAAATTATGTTTCTGGACTCTAAACAGTAGCACGTTGAATGTACTTTCCAAAAAATCCGGCCTCGAAAGTTTTTAAGGTCGGGAAGTCATTCAAATGTTGTTTACTCTAAAAGTTGTCAAAACAGTAAATACGGGTCAGTTTTTGGTCATGTTTGTGAGGGTAAAACCCTAACTTAAAATTCGAATTTAGCTTATACCTTTTACAGAAGTTTAGTTCTATGTGTCTATTAAATATCCCCCAAAGTAGAGATTAGGTATTGGAGTCTAAGTATGGTTTTTAAGTCCAAACTTTTTGGTGTGCAATCAGTTCCGAATTGGGACTGTTTTGAAGTTTGATTTTCTTAGGAGTACTTGTGCATGTAAATGGCTTTTGAAAATACAAAGGTAGTTAATATACTCATAAATGACCATGGGTGATTTTTGGTATGAATTATGAGAGTCATTAAGTAAGGGTTTGGAGTACGTAAAGTCATGATAAAATTCTGCAATTTAAAGTTAATTATAAGTAACTAGTGGGAAGCGTTAATGAAGTGGTTAGATTTGGGCATGGTGTCGGGGTGACCCATGATGGTTAATTAAACCCTTAGACATCCATCATATGAGTGTTGCATGGACATGAGCTTTTATCTTGGTCGTGTGTAACACATTTGTGTTTGTATTGTGTAGCTTGTGGGAATATTGTTTGGAGGCTGCTTGAGCTTCAAGTAAGTTTCATAGTCCCACTTTTACTTCGTTTTAAACTTAGGATGGAAATGATGCTAGTATGAAAATGTTTTGACTACTGTGATAATATTTTTAAAGTGATGCATGAACTTTATGTGGCTATTATATGTTATGTGCTACATGTTTGTGATGTGATACGCTCCATGGCTTAGTGATCAATTGGAGTAGGTTTTGTGGTATGCTCCATGGCTTAGTGATCAATTAGAGTGGATTGTGGTATGCTCCATGGCTTATTGATCAATTGGAGTAGTTCTGCGATAGAGACGTCTCGTAATCGTGTGAATGGTATTGGTTTGGATTGGATTTGATTTGGTTTGCATGATAGCTTATATGGTAGTTCATTTATTGTCATGTTGTGTTTTCATTTATCACAGTAATGATTTAATTGGATTTATATCGTGTCTTAAACCTATGACTCTTACCAACTTTATGTTGACGTTTTTAAGCATCATTTTCAGGTGAGTATCGCGATGATAAGAAGGAAGTTAGGAAGAGTGGCTAGAGAGACCCTAGGAATTTCTTGTGGAGTTGTCTTTTCTAGTCTTTTCATTTATGACATTTATTTTGCTTGATATTTGTTTGTTGGAGATTGTTAGTATTTGGATTATGTTGTTTCGTGTACAACATTACTTTAGTAATGCAAGACTCCTTTATCTTGTGTTGGGTATTGTCATGACACATAGTGTCCATTTGATTATTTCCTTCATTTAAATTTCTCTATAGTAGACACCATTATGTTGTGATGATATCCATGATGTTACTCCTCGTATTTTCGCCTTGGCGGGGTATGACAGTAAAGATAACGGTACAAATGCAACAGGCGATCTACCCCTCTTGCGAGAACGGCTCACAGAAAAAGAATCATGAGATGGTCTCTCGAAAATAGCAGATGAACGATGAACACTCAGGACCAAAGAACATAATTGATGACTAGATCTCATACCCGATGGTGATGCTGGTAATGAATGATCAGAAGATGAACGACTAGATGCAGATTCAGATAAAGCATCCGCAGGAGAATCCAAAGAAGTCTCTGACGATGAACTCGATGATGAATCCGATGATGAATCATCCGAAGAAAAATGATCCGAAGAAGATTAATCAACTGAATGTCTCACAACAAGATGATGAGTGGGTAACGGTCCAACCCTCTTCCTCGCAGTCGTCATTTGTACCAGCCCATTAAGATGGTAGCGGTACGGTCGACCATGAGGAATAGGCTGTCCTAGTGCAAGAACCATGACTCGACGTCGAAGTGCGCCAGATGCTGTATGTGACCTCTGAGTAGAAAGGGTAGTCTCAGTTAATGGTGTACCATGGGTAGGTGATGGTGGTGTATCAGCTGTCTGTGGTGTCATCAGTCGATGATAAAAATGGTGAGATAGCTGGTAATGGTGGTATATGGTCTGATGATGGATCCTCAGATGGATCAAACTCCGTATCAGATGCAGGTGAGTAATCAGGAGACGCTAGTGTATAGTCTGGGGATGGTGGTATAGTAGGTGCTATGATAGGTATCCCTGTGGGTATCACTGTGGTGTCAGTCTGAGTAGTGGGTAGAGTAATCACTGGTGTGGTGTCGGGAATAGTGGTAGGGATAGTACCGAATAAGATAACTCGTCCAGCAGGTGTCCCCACGCTATCCTCTGATGAGTCCGAAGAAACTGAGATAACTGAAATAGCCATGACCTGCACAAGCAAAAGTTGATATAAATATCCTTTATACCAACCATTCATGATGCGGGAAAGAATGAACAAATGGGTGAATGAACGAATGAAATGAATGAATAGACCATCGAATGCAGTACCGCAAAATGAAATGCAATATAATTATAGTAATATTAGTTATACTTAGTATTTAATTACATAATATTTAATTATGTATACGTACTATGTAAAAATCACGTAAGGCACATAATCACGTAAGGATCACATACTGGTTATAGTCCAGACCTGGTTATATACTACCTGGTTCTCTATAACCTTGGCTCTTAATACCAATCTGTCACACCCCCAAATAGGGTCCCGTCCGATTCAGGGTCCGAGGGCGTGGCGTTCATGACTATCTCAAGTACAAAGCATAAAGAACGACCTCTAAGGGTACATTTGAAAAATAAACACCGTTGCATAAATTTAAAATATTAATAAGTTTACATCAATCAAATTTAAAAGGTTCAAAAGACAACATGCGGAAGCTTAAATAAGTTCAACAACGGTATTTAAGATAAACATGGATAAAATCTGGAAAACTGGTTCGGCAATAGACTTCATATAGTTCAAGCAACAACATCCATGCTAAGCACCTGAGAAAAACATGCTTAAAACGTCAACATAAAGTTGGTGAATTCATAGGTTTAGTTCAAACGATGTTATAGTGGACCACAAGATATCAAAACGTATGCGACAGTTATAACAGATACAACTTCACATAAAAAGGTATTTACGTTGCACTAAGCTCATGACACTGAAGCTAATAATGAAAGATAGCATGTACATTGCTATAAGTATTTGCTTGCCCTTACAGGTGTCCGACCAAAGACCACCTAACCAATTTCGACATGACATATATCCGTTTATCGGGAGCACCAGTGGATAGTAGGGCGCTACTCACACACCGAATAGGGATAAATATGTCCCTAATAGATCTATTTATACACTTGTGCTTCCCTCGAAACCGTCATCCGGTTAAGAAATTGACTAGTTCATAGATAGTGTCGGGAGAATTTGTTGGTCTAAACGCTACTTAGTCAACATGTAAATAAGGGAAAATCCACGTTATATTAATTGTTCCAATTTAAAAACAAGGCAATGTTCTCACCCAATTTATAAAACATTATTTAAAGACGAGTAAAAGAGTGGGGCAAAGAACTCACATTGATTTAGTGAAATTCGGTAGTTAATAGTCTAGAAATAATTCACTCGGTAACGAACGACGATATACGAAAGCAACCTATGAAATGGACGTTTGATTTAATATCGGATCGAAGTGAATTTATGAAAAATGCATAGGTGTATACTAGTGTACTTTTGTTAATATATATCTAAAAATTAACGTTTGTGATCGTGTAGTAATAAAATGTTTCCGTAAGTAAATGGGTAGAAATAATATGTATTTTAATATTACATAGATATATAACATCTAAGTAAAAATATATATTTTATGTATATTTTTATATATATATTGTTCGTCACTTAATTTAAATTCCCGTATCTCACTTTACCATGTACGTTTTCTAGTATTTACTAAGTATAGTGATTTATAAAAATTTTGGCATGACCCGTTCGTGTTTACACGTTTTTCCAAAGTCTTAGACTTTATTTAAAACCATTTTCAAACCACTTTTCATAATTACAAATTATACATCATCAAATCCATTATTATTTGCAACGTCCAACGTTTAAAAATAATTAAACGTAACGCATCTAAATCGTATACTATTAAATAAGCTATTCGCGAACTTATCCAATAAGCTACACCGTAGCTTTACGCCTTGGTGTTTTGTATTTATGTTGGGCCTTGGCCCGTTAACTCTGAAAATGTAGTTTTACTTATCCATTTAATCCGATAAGCAAAGCATTAAGCAATAAACACGTGACCTAAAAATAAGCTATCAATAAGCTCACAATAAGCCAAGTATAATAAGCCGAACCATATAAGCTCAAAAATAAGCTCATGGTGTTGGGTCTTGTATGTGGGACGCGGCTATAAGCCCTAATAAAGTATATTCGAGCTTATTTATTAAGCCGAATAAGTTTATCGTTTGTCCTATCAAAATAAGCTAGAAAATAAGCTGATAAAATATAAGTCAAACCCAAATAAGGTAAACAAATATTTTTTTCTTTCTTTTCTAGTTTGGCCGAACCAAATATAAGCCCTAATAAGCTCAAGATAATCAAAATAAGCTTTTCCAAAAGCTTATTACAATAAGCCGAATAAAATAAGCTATAGCATACTATTTTTATTACACGAAAATAACCACGATCACAAAACTAAGATTTTTATATTTTCAATATATATTTTTTCGAAACCATATATACACACCCTTTTAGGGTTTATGTAGTTTTTTTAAAATCTTGTTTTTCACAAAATAAGTTGTACAACTAGCATGGTAGCCAATCAAGATTATAAGGAAATTACAAATTATTTAAGAATTTAGAAGACTTCCAAAGTTGGAATAGGTTTTTAGAAAGGAAAAAATGAGATTAGAACAACTCAAATGTTGTTTTAATTAATACCCGATGAACAAAATGATTCAACCTTCAATTAACTCTTCAAGTGTTTTTGATCAAAGATGAAAAATTATGAAATTGTTGGTTTCATTGTGTTCAAACAAAAGAAAGAAAAAAAAAGAGAAAACTAAATTTTTAGTGTGTGTGTTATGAATAAGAAAATAGAAGCAACAAGATATAAATAATACAAAGTTTACTTCACACACTAAGTGTGTGTTGTGTGTGTGTCGTAGTACAAATACAAGAGACAAAGGAAGAGAGGAGGACCAATTTATCCTCACCATCTAATTCCAAGTTATAGCTAAACATGTGATTCAAGGCTTGTCCTATATTTTGAATTCAAACATTCTCACCAAGGTGCAGATGAGGTGTTTGTTAGTGCCGAACAAGACAAGGGGAGGGGGACCAACTAATTTTCTTCATTTTATTTTGTTAGTGCTTCCCAATTGATTTAATTTCCAAGTCTTGCATGCATAAGCTCATGTTATAATAAACCACAGATTTACGCAAGTAACGCACGAAAAATGTTAACACTCGAAAATTATGAAATTTTAAATATTGCCATAAAATGTAAAAACGTGGCTATTGCCAAAATACTACACCGTTAGGCATCCCGGTTCGCTCCCGGAGATGATTCTCAGATAAAAGCGGGAATACTTCCCGGTTATACGCAAAAGCTAAACAAAACTTTAAAAATTCAAATTGCTAAACGGAAACGGCTAACTTATTGGACGAAAATTCTTGGGGTGTCACAATAACCATGTTGGCAAAGGTCCTGTAATGCTAGCATTAGACAACCATGCTAGCATTAAACCTTTAAGTTTCTTTTGTGTTCGGAACCACCGTGGAAATCCATTTATAATCTTGCTGGAACTGAGATCAACAATTATCAATTGAAATGGAGGTTTCCACTCACGTGAAACAATGAATGTCAGCTTACTGTTAGAAGAGGTATCCAAGTACTTCAACATCGAAAGCTTTGCAAAGTGGGCTTCAGTAATTACTCTTTCTAAAGAATTTTTAGAAATTTCCAGATCTCTAAATTTGGTGAATCGCCCAATAAAAACTGGAACAGTCCCATTTAACGAGTTTGAATGTACTAAAAACAGCTGCAATGAAACAAGTCTTCCTAGAGATGTTGGTATAGGGCCAGTTAACTCATTGACACTAAGATCCAAATATTTTAAAGAAGTTAAACTTCCAAAGGATTCTGGGATTAAACCATTTAACTGATTGGATGAAAGGTCAAGTGTAGTAAGTTTCCCAATGAATGTCAGAATAGGACCTGTTAGCTGGTTATCAGAAAGATCCAACTCTTCCAATAATCTTAATCTTCCCAGAGATTCAGGGATTAGACATGTTAATTCGTTGCCCGATAAACTTAAGCCTTTTAAATTGACAATTCTTCCCAAGGAGTCTGCAAGAAATTTGTTGAAAATTCACAGGTTCTGTTGGAGGGATTTCCAGGATCACATATTGATCATACAAGCATCATGAACAACAACATTCAAGAATATAAAGAACAAAAGAGATTGGGGTGAACCCTTCTATCAATTTCTGATATATAAAAGTGAAAGGTTACATTGATCTACAGAATTTCTACCCTATATATAAGGAGTGAATCGGTGTGATAAAGGGTTGTGATGGTTCAGGAAGAACCAAACGACATGTCCCTTTACATATAACCGTCCTAATTATCTAACTGACATATGGGTCAGTTTGTGGGCTTTTGACCCATCTAGAAATCTGCAGCCCCTTTATCAAAATTAACAGATTATAAGTCCAACATATTCCCCCCTAATCTGTTAATCTTTGATTTCTTCCAATCTTCTTGTTCCTGAGATCATCTTGAAGTTTCAATCTTCATTGGCAGCATGATGTATGCATTAGTTTGTGCTTGCCTTCCTCTTCCTCCTTGAGGGTAATTCCAAAATGCTCGACTCTTCCTTTCTCTTTTGCAGCCAACGATCCATCCATGTTACCATCTCCGTGGTAATCTTCGAAGCGCCTAATGCCTTCGTATCCTCCAGTGGGATTCCTCGATGATCTTGCTGCCTTATAATGCGAGACAAGGGCTTCCAAATAGTCAAGGTAGCATCTTTGGATCTCTATTCCATCGGATCTCATTAATCCTAGGATCTCTGCAAGCGCTCTAAATTTTCTGGCAAAAAATGCATACCAAAATCTTTGAGTCTGCCTTCATCTTCCTTTTTTCAAAAAAAGGCATGATCTTCTTTTCCTTCTTTTCTTCCTTTAATCTTTGTGTTCTTCTTCAATTGGCATCCATGTTCGCGTCTTCTTCAAAAAACGCAGGTTTGATTCTTGAATGATGGTTGAATCATGAATTGTTGTGTTGCATGATCCCTTGGGCTCTTGATACCATGTTGTGATTTCACAGGTTCTGTTGGGGGAGTTTCCAGGATCACATATTGATCATACAAGCATCATGAACAACATCAACAAGAATTAAAAGAACAAAAGATATGGGGTGAACCCTTCTATCAATTTCTGATATATAAGTGAAGGGTTACCATGTTGAAAAATCGCAGGTTCTGTTGGAGGGATTTCCAGGATCACATATTGATCATACAAGCATCATGAACAACAACATTCAAGAATATAAAGAACAAAAGAGATTGGGGTGAACCCTTCTATCAATTTCTGATATATAAAAGTGAAAGGTTACATTGATCTACAGAATTTCTACCCTATATATAAGGAGTGAATCGGTGTGATAAAGGGTTGTGATGGTTCAGGAAGAACCAAACGACATGTCCCTTTACATATAACCGTCCTAATTATCTAACTGACATATGGGTCAGTTTGTGGGCTTTTGACCCATCTAGAAATCTGCAGCCCCTTTATCAAAATTAACAGATTATAAGTCCAACAAAATTCACCTTTTAAGCTCCCATCTAAGTGCAGCCTCTCGAAAGCGTATTGGGAGCATTCTGATACATTTTTTGGTGCATCAATCACTTTAATTCTAAGGAGATTGGCCGACACGCTCAGTTCTTTCAAGTGACATTGTCTCCGGATTCCAAAATCCTCAATGTGCGTAAAGTTGCACTCTGAAAGATCAAGCCTCAAAAGGTTAGGCATGATAGGAACTGATGAATTTAACATGTTAGTTGCAAGGTCTAGGGATAACAGAGAACTCATGTTTATTAAAAAGATGGAAATATGCCTATAATTAGGTTCTGGCTAAGATCCAGGTGTTGGATGATAGAAATTATGGTGAAATTAAGATGATTGGGAGATAGGTGCATGTTATGGAGGCCACAACCTGACAATCGCATCTTTGGAAAATAATGGATCGTATTTAGAAAGTTTGTAGAAAGACTAAAATCGAAGTATGAAAGGTCCAGGAATTCTAAGGATGTCATGTTTTAAAGAAAGCCAGGAAACTGACCTTTGAAAGAATTGTAGCCAAGATCTAGGTGCTTAGTGTTGGCAAGTGTTGTACTCGAATTACTAAGAGTATCAAGATCAACATTTGTAAGACTACATCCTGACAAACTTAACATTTCTAAGGAAGGCATCAAGTAAAAAACCATTTCATGGTTTCGAGCCTTACTAAGATCTACATTACTCAAGTCAAGATACATAAGCAATGAAAGTCCAAATATCCATGACATATCATCTAACATCAGCGTGTTGTAACTGGATATGCTTGGTCCGAGATCAAGAACTTTTAAATATGAAATATTTCTAATGTGAGGAGGAATAACACCAGAAAAATAGGAATTGGAGAGATTGAGGTAACTTAGCTGTTTGAAGGATCCAATGAACTCAGGGATCCGGCTTCCTCGAAAATCATTAGCACTCAAGTCCAAGAATTTTAGAATCCTCAAGTGTCGTAAAGAAGAGCTCACCTCGTTACCAACTAACCATTCTTGAACACCATGGACTCTCTCCCACTGGCTTTCACTTCCTTTGAGATGAAGGCTTTCAACTTTCCCATTTACTTTGTCGCATTGGACTCTTTCCCACTAGCAACAGTCATTACCAACCCATGATGACAGCATATCAGCGACATCGTAGACACTGTTTATGAACTTGAGTAGAGCTAATCGCTCTTGCTTAGCGCAAATTGCCGAGATATTTCGAGCACACAAACAAGTATGCATGTTTGCAACAAAATATATACTTAAAAGGAGAAGGATTAACAAAGACCAATGATTCACTATTTTTTGAGTAGTAAAATACAAAGTTTAAAGATGGGTTTAAATGTTCAATAAATTAGTCCATCTGTGGTGTCATAGAAGACTTGGGAGTCATTGTGGCTTAGAGTCAATGGAAAATTTACATCCACAAAATGTATTGATTCTTGTCATGGATTTATTTGGTTACACCTTAAAAGTATTTACACGGCAAGTTTGAAGTCAACAAAGTAAAATGCATAATGGTTACACGATGGAAGCTATAGAGGTATAGATTTCATTTAGCAACATTTGTGTTCTTTTTTATCTTATATAACACACTAGATTATTGTTCTAAGTCCAATAAACTACAAGTGTATATTAACTTATATCTTCATCAATATCATCTTTTAGGGTAAAATTAGGGGGTGCTGATCACTATTTGGACAATGGAAAATTCCCTAAAAGGTCCGAGTTTAAGGGTGCTAGTCACCTTCTCCCTCAAAAAATATTTTTAAGCCAAAAGAGTCCAGGGCGGGGCAACCTCACCATAACAAGCCATGTGTCCCTTATTTAATTATTAAAGTACATTTCGGGTACGTATTGGTTATGTATGTATAATTTTTTTGGATTGGAAAATTTGTACAATAAGGGCGACCTTATTTTGGGCAACTAGGTTTTTGGTCATTTTACATTTGTACTTTTACATAAAATAATATTATAGTACATGTTGCGACTTGTACTTTTAAGGCAACTTGCACTTTTGGGCGACTTAAAGTACTTTGTATTTTTTTAAACTAACAAATTTCATTTTTGTTTTTATACCTAATAATATTATACACTAATATTATTAAATCACACACACCACACACAACAACACACATTAAAACACACACAACCTCATCATGATGAACACCCACCCAACACCTGTTCTTCTTCCCCATGATCGTTCTTCATCAGATGAACAAAAACTTTAATCTTTTTTACCAATCCATCCATAACACTAATAATAATCGAGAATCTAAATCCATATTCAAATCACAATGTCTGATTTGTACGATGTCAAAATCTGTCAAGTGTTAAGTTCCTTCCAGAAATTAAAGGGCTTTTGTCAATGAAGCCGAATCGTGAAAGATTATTTAAGGATACTGTTTTTGGGCCGTGGTTAGATATTCAGTCTCACAAAAATGATAGCCATATGATGCATTATGTTTTTCAACATCAGGTATTCAGTCTCACGAAAATGATAGCCATACTTTTGGTGTTGCGATAAGGATAGAGTATTTATCTGATTTTGCTGTTTGTCACTAGATTTGTATTGCATATCAGTATACGTTGGATTATGGAAGACAAACAGATTATGCTATTTATGTGATTTTGGATCAGAGGGCAAAAAGTAGTTTATATCTGAATTATACTATACTATTTTGCGAATAAAATTTATAAATAACAAAAGTTCGGTTGTCTTTAAGTGTCAATTTTCTTACAAAATATTGGTGTAAGTTTAGTCGATATAAACACTGTAAAGAGATTACGGGGCCTTTCTTTTTGGCTACTGTAAAATCTATAAAAACCACAAAAAAGTTATTAATTTGAACTGTCAAGAATGTGTTTAAATTCCATTTTCACTGATCTAAACGAGAAAAAAGTTTCCAACTTTAATGAAGATACCATATTGGTCTTTCAGAAACTTTTTAAAACTGTCCAGAATGTGTTTAAATTCACATTTCACTGATTTAACTGGGCAAAACATTTCTATGATATTGCAGATCTCTAGCTGTGTGTCGCCTGGCTACATGTCAATACAAACTGATATTACGGAAAGGATGAGAGGCATCCTCATAGACTGGTTGGTGGAGGTAAAATTAGATGAATATTTTTATATACTTGAAACTTTTTTATACCATATGCACAATGAGAGTGATTACTGATGTCATAACTTAATGTAATCAAACAGGTTCATTATAAATTTGAGCTGATGGAAGAAAAGTTATACCTCACAGTCAATCTTATCGACCGTTTCCTAAAACGTCAACCTATTGCTAGAAAAAAACTTCAGCTGGTTGGAGTGACAGCAATGCTCCTTGCATGCAAATATAAAGAGATATCTGTGCATGTTGTTGAGGACTTCATTGTCATCTCTGACAAGGCGTACACTAGAGATGAAGTTCTAATGATGGTATAACTAACAAAACGAGATTTGATAGATTTTTTGCTTTTCTTAATTAGATTATATTCTGGTACCGACTTGTATGTGTTTCACCAACGTTTAACAAAACAAGATTTGATAGATTTTTTGCTTTTCTAATTAGCTCGTTTGTTGATCATTATGCATTTGAAGATTTTATTTGGCAGCCGTATTTTATGGATTCAAACAAAAACTCAGGCTTTAGTAAGGTTTATCAAGAAAAGGGAAGGTGGGTTGTCGTTGTTGATTGCTTAGATGAAGAATTGGAGTCATGGGTTCGATGTGTAAGAGTGTCTGAGTTAGTTGGGTTAGATGGAAGCTGTATCCAACAATACTTGCCTCATAGAGTTGCGATGCAGTTTGGGATGAACCAAGATGTTCCTGCTGACGTGCCACGAAAGAATGAAACTCGGGAAATCGCTTGGGGATTTTACACGAGGTCTGTCAAGGATGTTGAGTTGTATGTTCCACCAAGGTTATCCGAGCCATATGTCACTACAAGATATTTGGAGTGGCGGAATAAGGGAACTAGTGAGTGTAGTTTGCAGTCTCCAATTGGTGATATTGAGACCGAAATCAATGGCAAAGATGGATCAAGAAGTGATGGTATTCGTATACTGGGTGAACTTGAAACAAGAATCAGTAAACTTGAGGAAGTATAT
Source organism: Tanacetum coccineum (assembly GCA_026074375.1). Classification (NCBI taxonomy): domain Eukaryota; kingdom Viridiplantae; phylum Streptophyta; class Magnoliopsida; order Asterales; family Asteraceae; genus Tanacetum; species Tanacetum coccineum. The sequence continues at coordinate 30,829 of BQNB010043372.1, forward strand.
GCACGTCTCAAAGCTAAAAAAACGAGGAATTGTTGATGTAGTTTGCTTATCGTGGCTAATAGCTTTATAGTTTTGCACAAGTAACTTATTAGCTTATATCATTAGAGTATGTTTTGTTCAGGCATGTATGTTTACTTGAACTAAATATGGTTTGTCCTCAATTTAGAACTTCTGTTTTATGCACAAGTATCTTATCGGTGAATGGAGTTAAAATACTTAAAGATTACAGTTCATTAACTTTTGGTTCCGGCATGTACGTCTTCTCGAAGCTTGTCATATGTAGGCTGATGTATCATCCTGTTTTGTTACTGAGACTGTTTTCTTTTTAAACTATACTCAAAATCCTTTAAATGTTGCAGTATGCAACAGTTACTTTTAAGACATTGGAAAGCAAATTGTATCATTTCGATGATGATTATAGGAAAAAGGAAGGACTTTACTGATCTATAAACTTTTTAGGTACAATAGTTTTCACTGCAAATTATTAAATAGGTGATCAAACACAGTAAATCGGTATAGATTGGCATTCTGCAATCTGGATTCGACAATTAAAAGTAAATATACCCAAATGAAACCTGTAAACTTCTATATAATCTTTAAAGGGTAGAAGCAAGAAAAAACAACCATTGACAGACAGGAATAACATATACTTAACATTAAAAGATTACTTAATAACATACTGAGTCGGTATAGATCATTGTTTAACACTAATAGAATGGCTCATAGACCATTTAAAAGTTGCAGCAAATCTTAATAAAGCATCATCCAACCTACAAGGCAACTATAAGTTGCTCACTACTTCAAAAACCAAGTTTTCAACATTAACGCCCTATCATAATCTCGTAACTTCCATAATTAACTTCAGCACTAATAACTTTCCTAATCAGCAGAACCTCGTCTCCAACAGGAAGTGAACAGGCTGGGTTCGTGAAACGTGACCATATTTTGAAGTGCCATACTTCTTGAACACAGACTGGAGTCTCCCACTGCCTGACTTTAGATGTAGACTAACTCCCTGTAGACTAAAGGTCATCAGATGGATTTTATAAGATATCAGAAGATTTGTTACACAAATTTTTTTGAACCAGGTGCATTTTCAAAAGATCGGTATTTTAAATATAATTTTACATTAAAGGGAATAAATCTATGAGGTTTCCATGTATCCCGGAACCCCTTGGCCTTGGTCCGGCCCTAGTAGTATATATAATCTGAATATATGAGTGAGTGCACCACGAACAACATAATCATAATGGAACAAGAAAAGCTTTACTTAGTGATAATCCCTGGAATGGGACACTTAGTCCTGGTCCTATTACTAGGCAATCTTATCGCCACCCATAACTACAGCCGCATCACCATCCAGTGGTGGCTCAAGGGTAAAGCAAGTAAAGCTAGGGCTTTAGGCCCCTAATTTTTTAAGGCCCCGGATTTTCTACGACTTTATATGTATACAAAGTTAGTCACATGTTTTTTTGCCGCCATCTTTAAAAATCTAATTAATCAATGCCCCAATTAGCTGACAAATGTGAAATAATCAAAGTCTTGGGCTTTTTTTTTTAGTTTCCATTTTTTAGCTTACGAGTTGTAGAAGTTTAAGCGCGGATATATTGAGTATATATGAAAGGCCCATATTTTGCATGAAAAATGAGCAAATATTAAATTAAGTCGTGTGATAATAACCATTTACATTGATGAATCAAGGTTTGTTTTCACACACACAAACATATTTTATTTTCACTCTATAGCTTTCTCTTATCTACTCATGTATCATTCTTCAATCACAAGTTGCTTTTTAGGATGTTTTAGTTTTCGCTAAAGAAATTGCTAAAGAAAAACGAATGTGGAACGTAAATTTGAAAGAAAAACGAGTTATTTCTAGAAACAAAAAATATGATGATGATGTTGATAATGAAACTATAAAAACCGACGAAGAGAATTTTAAAACCAATTATTTCTTATACATTGCAGATGAAGCTATATCACTATAAACTAAATATGATCAATTTAGATTAAGATACCTTCAGTTTACTATTTGATATTGAAAAATTAAAATCCCTAGATAATAACAAGCTAAAAAGGTAGTTGTTTGAACCTTAAAAGGTCTTTAAGCCATATATAACAATTGTTTAGGCATTAACGTTATGGATCACTAATAGTTTTTAGAGAGGTTATACATGTGGAAAATTGATACATCGATTGATATACTTAAACAAATTATAAATTTAAAATATTTCCGTAATACTTATATAGCGTATATAATAATGTTAATCATTTTAGTAACAATTTCTTTAGCAGAAAAAAATATTTCAAATCTAAAGCTAATTAAAAGTTATCAACGATCTAAAGTGTCAAAAGATTAGGTTTATTGGCTTAATTATCAACTGTAAATGAAATATTGTGCTATATTGATTTCGAGAAACTAATTAAAGATTTTACATAAAAACTTGAAAAAATAAATTTAATATAAACGATTTTTCGACAGATAACTTTGATAAAAAGGTCTCGTCTTAAGACTTCGCTTTAGGCCTCCGAGGAGGTTGAGCCGCCCCTGCTCCTAATTCGTAATCAAGTTATTACATTTTAACTCTTACAAGGTTTTTAACTTATGTTCAACAATTAAAATTCTATGCAAAACCTTTGATATCCATAAACTTAGGGCTTCCACTATGGTCTACTAATTAAAAGTTTATACAATTAAAACTCAATTAATTTATAAACCTATTCATAAACCTTTCTCATATCTCAAAATACACTCAAAACTTCAGTAGACATACATTTTATACCTCTTCAACCTATTCATGACACATATGATTAAATCATATGTCCACTATTTGTTAATACATTTTTGGATCGCTTCATACTTTTATAAACTTTTTGGGTAAAAGTCGAAAAATACCCACGAAGTTTCAAAAATGTCCCGACATGACCAACGAACTAATTTTCGTCCTTACTAGACCAACGTACTTGTTTATTTTGTGACAATATGACCGGCTACATTTCCACGTCATTTTTCTTTTGCTAAATCTAATAATAAACTCCACCGTATGAGGGTATTATGGTCCTTTTACCACTTTGTTCTTCATTAATAAATTGACTTATCCAAGTCACCAAGAAAGACCATAACTCAGATCCAGCATGTTTAAAACTAACTTGAGAATCATGATTCTTTTACTAACAAAATTTGGTCGTTTCGGCTTTGATCTTGGCTCATGTTACTTATTATTATTTTGTTTAGACAAAGAAAACTTTAACCTCATCATGTATATAATTTAATTGTGTTAATCGATGCTCTTTTAAATATTGTAATATTATTAAAATAAGAAAATCGATATATTTATATCTATATTTATATTATATATATGTGTTTACACTTTACACCCTATTGTTGCCCCTGAGCAGGACGTGCCCCATTTACCACCGAAGCAAAAGATCCTTGACCCCCATTATTCGTATTAGGACCATAACCATTACCCCATACACTAGCCACCTGCGTACCCCTCTTAAGCTTGGGAAAGTTAAGTGACATAAAAAAATGGACTAAACAAATAAAAGGTACACATTGACATTCATATTGACAAGTTACTACATATTTTTTTAGAATGACAAATTATATTAAGAAAATAGCAAGGCGCTAGAAAAATTACAAAAATAAGGATCTAGGACATTTCATCCAAGAGATCCAATCAAAATTGTTACTTGAGTAGTGTTGTCTATATTTTGAACCTAATGCTAAATGACAAATATGTAAATCTAGAAAGATTATTCTTTCAGACAAATGAAATTGATGCCTTTCATCATAACAATTATTTGCCTCTCTTTTTACATGTATATGTCACAATATAATACGAAAACTAGTTGATTCTTTATTTGTTTTTAACATAACTTAACATGTATTATTGTTACATCACATTAATGTAATTACCTAACGGTTATCATTGTACACAAACAGGATGATAAACGTTCCTTTTCATAAATTTGAAGTTCGACTATCAAAATGAGAAGAAAAAAAATCCATCAATCGTGTTTCACAAGATAAAATAAATCGTTATTTCAATAGAAATGGACCCAAGTTGTAGTTATTGCCAACAAATATATGTATTTCTACAATCTAGAAAGATTTTATTTTTTAATTGCAAGACAAAGGGAATATTTAATCTTTATATAAATTCATATTATAATTAAAAGATATGCATCTTTTTGCAAGATATATTATATGTGCAAAATGCGTCATCTAGATAAGTCCAATGTCAATTTTTGTAAAAGAAATGTAGTTTAACAGACTCACTCGACATCTTTGTCATCTCACGTGATCTCCAAATGGTTCAAATTAATCCATACATACGGTATTACTTTAACAGACATAGAATAAATGATTAAATCAGAGAAAAAACGTTACTCATTATTATGAAAATGATGCAACTGTGGATATGCAGTAGTATTTGTAATAGAGAAAGTATTCGGGAAACTTTAAATAAAGATGTTTAATTATATGTTTTTATTTATACGTTAGCATATTTCGAATTTATATGTTAGCATATTTTATCGGTATTTTTATTAGTTAATTAAAGTCATAATTGAATTAGTTTGGTAAAAATATTAATAAACTTTTTGAAGAAATTTAGCGGAGAAAAAAAAAGAAAAATACGCATGGCATGTGAGTTTTTGTTTTAGTTTCGAACTAAAGTGTATATAAATATTATATTTCGATTTGTTAATAGAATATGCACTCAAACCTTAAACTTTTAAAAAGATGCTAATTTTAAATCTAATTTTATGAACTTAAGTGTAAAATCCGCAATTTTCATTGTTTTTTAAAATATATTGCATCTTACAAATGGAAAATGTCATGCAATAATAATAATTATCATTGTTCATTAAAGTTACTCATACTATGTTTCAATTATAAAACCACTCAAATTTTAAAATTGTTTTACTAAAGTCTTTCAATAATTTTTTTTTCAACTATAAAAAGTAACAACCACTCGAATCTTTATATCATTCAAATGTTGTGAATTTTATACATAAATCATAAAATAATAATCAAGTTTAAGAATTGTTCCAATTTTTTTGAAAAAGATGAAAATATTATTAGAACAACTCGACTAATGAGCCTAACAAGAATATACAAGCTGAACAAACAAATAATCAGGAAACAAAGCAAACAAGCGAAAACCAAACATTCGAAAGGCATCAGAGAAACTAGCACCAAGAAACAAACTGTCATTAACATCGTGCAGAGAGACCTCTTAGGCAACTTTATTGCAATTCACAGATTATGGATTCTTTTACAATCATGTCCCAATTTATTGCAACTCTAAAAGTGCCATATCCATCTCGTTCAATCCGGTCCAACACTCCTATGCCAAACACATTGCGGTTCGCTATCATTTTCTGAAAGAGCACGTAGAAAAGGGTAATATTGAGTTATACGTTGTTAAGATTGATTACCAATTGACGGATCTTTTTAAAAATCCCTTTCAAAAAAAAAGTTTTGACTACTTGGTCCACCGCATTAGTATGAGGTGTTTTACTCCTCACGAGTTAGAAAGTTTTAACAAATCTTCTTAAATATCAAAGAAACATCTCAAACTTGTAAATAGTTTCAGAAAAGCAAAATACAAAATCAGAAAATCTTTTCAAAAGCAAAATACAAAATTATAAAATCTATAAAGATCCAAAAATATTTACACGATTCAAAAAATAAGTGTTAAACACATTTTTATAAACCAAAAAGCCAAATACACAATTTGAAAATGAAAAATTCCAAAAAGAATCTTCTCCGACATGCCTCTCGTAAATTCAATTGCCCTTACGCTTGTGGAAATGTCATTTAACAATGATACAGCAGTATAAATGTATATTGAGCGAGAGTTTCTTACATAAAATTGCTTTGTTTTTTTTAAATATGTCATTCTTCAAATTTTCCTTGAAAACCAAGTTATGCCGTTTCTCAAAAGGCTTGTAATTATTTCTGATTACAACTCGTTAAAAAAAGGGAAGTGTACGCATCATTGCGCTTTACCTTTAAAAGATGAGAAACCGTCTTGTTTTCGAGCATACTTTTCAAAGGTTTGCTCAAAACAATGACTTGTAAGTATTTCCGCTTCGAACTCGTGCATTTTAAATAGAGGAGAGTGTACATTTTTGTACATTTATCCTCAAACTTGGTTGACAAATATTTTTCATAATTATAATCCAGCAAATATTTTTCTTCAAGATCGTTCATATCTTCTACTATTTGATCTCTCGTAGGTAAACCAGAACGACCAAAAGGACTTTGTCTATACAGTCGTTTCTGTTTTTCCTAAGAAACTTCTCATAGTTTAAGAAGTGAACTGTTTCTAAAAACGTCATGAAATAAATATGAAGAATGGTACTTTTTCCAAAACATGCTTTAAGGGTACGATGTTTGATTCTTGATGTTCTTCTCTTCTAAATTCAAGTTATCACTTCATTTCTCTTGAAAAGGTATCATCACAAAATTTTCGAACAAGAGACATCTTAAGTGGTTTACAGATCGTTCACGAATATCTTTCAAAAAGAAAACCATGAGCACATTTTTCAAGAATTAAAAAAAATGAAAAATTTTAAAATCTTTCAAAAAGTGTATGCTCATATAGTTACTTTCCTCTCCTACTACAACTTTTGGTATTACCAGTATATATTTGAGGGGGTACAATAAAAGATCTTATTTTTTCATGATGATTTTTTTTAAAAAGAATTTCAAAATCTTTCAAAATTATGGAAAACTAGAAGAAGGGAATTGTTGAAAACTAGAAGGGGGGGTTGAATAATTTTCTTGTACTTTTCAAAATTTTGTTATGATCTTATGTGAAGTTTACACAATATTAATGTTAGATGAATGGGAAATAAAGCAAGTAAAAGTAAAAGTTAGAAAGATTTAACCAAGACACAAGTATTTATAGTGGTTCGGCTACAAGGACACCTTCCTTGCCCTACTCCACTACCTGAGTCTCCTACTCGAGAGTTTGTAAACACTAGTCACCAATCTCCTTTAACCGACGGAGAAGCCTCACAACGTTGCTTAAACCTTTTAACGGTACAAAGCTAAATACTGGATTCTTCACACGGTAGAATCAACCCAACAACACTACACTTGATTTACAATGATAATGAATACAACTACAACTACTAAATGATGTACAAGATTCAGCAATGTGAACTTGAAAATGCTATAGAGATGTGAAACAAGATTCTTAGAACTTGATCGTCCTAAAGGGGTGTTTGGAAATTTCTTCTTTGAAGAGAATCACCTACAAAATGCTAAATAAAACTATACAAGAATAGAGAGAATGATCAGTAGATTAGAGGATTTCAAGTTGGAAAGGTGTGAGTAAAGCATGAGAAATGGCTTGGTATTTATAGCCAAAAGTTCTACTGTAGGCCCGTTCTGTTGCAGAACAGAACCGGCCAGTATACATCAACAAAACCGACGCACATTAACAAAATCTTAATTTTGATTTGCAAAATCTTGAGAGATCATGTGTAATCTTGTAAGATTTCCCTAAGATATGCTGCGAATGATGATGTTATCCATGATGTAAATAATGGTTTGCATAATTTACTTGTAATTCAAAGTAATGCTAAAAATAGAAAAGTAATGTTTATGTGTTAGTTTACGTAGTTTACTCTCATATAGATTTTACTAATTGTTATCAACAAAACATGAAAAGATCGTAAAATAAAATAAACGTTTTTATCGGTTTATTTGTATTAATAATCTCTCCCTTTTTGTTGATGACAAAACTAAAATCTAGCGCAAGTAAATTAGTTAAGATGAATTTGTTTTGGATTAAGTTTTAGAATTCATTTTACTTCCTTTTTCCCTTATGTTTGTTTTACTTTCCTTCTCCCACTTTTTGTCGAAACAAAAAGACGCAAAGGTCACAGAGAGGTATCCAATATGTGTTAATGCGGAAGCTCCCCCTTGATGGGTGCTAAAAATGCTGCAAAAAAACTGTTAGACATAAAGAGATGTGCTCCCCCTTGCTCTAGGAGTACCTACAAAAGAAAAGTTAGAAGCCAAAGCACTAAAAGTGCCTCCTGTAGAACCGGCGTCCGCGGTTCTGTTCCTTGAATGGAACCGGCTTTGGGAGCCGATGGAACCGGCTGACCTTAAAAGTCAAACCTGTGGGTTTCTTATAAAAAAATTTGGGCAAATAAATTATTAACAACATACAATAACAAGACAAGTATTATAACATTGATTAATTTTGAATTACAACATTCATAACATTAAGAAGACAAGATATTCTTAACGAAATATGATTTATTCTTATTTCTAATTTCTTAGTCTAGTAATTGTGCGCAAGAACGTTGAGGCGGTCTAGGATGTGATTGAGAATGAATCGCATTTCATCCCGAAGATTGTCTACAACAACTTGGGTGCGTTGGAAATGTTCATAAAACATCTCATGAGTTAGCAAAGGAAAAGGATTGTTGGATCCTAATGGCAGAAGTGGTGGGAAGTTTGAAGGAGGATTTAGGGGAAATGTGGGAGGTTGCGGTGGCAATGGTGGAAGAGGAGGTTCCATAGCCGGAAGGGGTGGAGGTTCATTGGCCAAGTGCTCAATGGAGTCAAAGGATGGTCTAGGTGGTGGAGGGTTTGTTATTTTAGGAGGAAGATCTTCTAGTGTGTCAAAGAAAGTTTAAGGAGAAGAGGGAGGAGTGAAAAACAAAAGTTCGAAGGGATCTAAGTTTATGGCTAATGGTGAGGAGTGTTTGGATGGTTGGGTTGGAGCCGGTGGAGGAGAGGTCAAGGGTGGTGGTGTTGACTTTGGAGTAAGTAGGACTTTGCTTGGTGAGATTCCTGGAGAAATTATGGGGGAAAGTGGTGGTGAAGTATTTGGGGTTGATGGAGGAGCCGTTTGATAATTGGTGGGTGGTGATAGAGTATGATAGGGAGGTGACACAGGTCGAGGGTTGAAGAAACAACAAGGATAAACACTAATCCTAGCGGTGCGCTTAAGGTTAAGTTTCCTTTCTTTAGGCATTTTCAATGTTTCTTGAATGATATGATAACTAGTGTTTGGATCAAGCCTTTTTATAGAGAGATTTTTTTTAGAGTTAATGCCTTACTTGATATCTTAGTAAAAATCTAATCATTCGATTTACCTAGAGTCAACTTTTAAAGCCTAGGAGCTGATAGATTAGTTTTGGTGGGAATTTGTTGTGGTAGAAGTTTGAAATTCGTATTTAAATAAACTGTAGTACAGTGTCGCCGGTTTTGCCGGTTCCATTAAAAGAAGAGAACCAACTTTGAAAAATCAAGGGAACCGGCGTCTGCAGAAAAAAATATTTTTCTAGTACATGATGCGATATTGGAGGTGCAGTTATCTCGACAAAAAAATATAAAAAGATAGATATACTTAAGATAACCCAGAGTCTCCTTATTTTGATGTAGCTACAATTGAACGTGTTTGAAACGACATATTGACCATGTGTTTCTTTATAGACGTTCAAGAGACAAATGAGATGGAAATGAGAAAGACATTTTTATTTTTGTATTAAACAATGCAGATTTGTGAGAATTGTAAGAATGCGTTCGGGTTTTATTTGATAAAAATGAAAGGTAAGAAAAAATGCTAGTACCCTCATTAGTTGTTTACACAATGAGTATTTATATATATATTAATATAATATATATATATATATAGAGAGAGAGAGAGAGAGAGAAAATTCCCTAAACGTTTCCTTTTTTGATTTAGTAAATAGATTCTAAGATTCAGAGAGAAAGAGGAAGGTTAGAAATCTTACCTTTAGGCATTAGGTTCCATGAGCCCGAGACCTAGTCTAAGTAGGTTAAAAGGTTCACGTTTGAGAGGTTTAGTTAGGATGTCGGCTATGTTGTCTTCGGAGGAGACCTTTTCAATGGAGATATTTCCCTTTTGGACATTGTCATGAAGAAAATGGTATCGGATTTCTATATGTTTGGTGCGAGAGAGTAGGACGGGATTTTTACTTAGGTCAATGGCACCTTTATTATCACAAAGGACAGGTATGTCATCTAGATTTATGTCATATTCTACTAAAGCTTGTTTCATCCATAAAGCTTGTTGGCAAGCTTTTCCGACAGAAACATATTCGGCTTTGATGGTTGACATGGCTAGGGCAGTGTGGTATATCCTATATCATAACACGGGGTCGATTCTTAGATCGGGCTAGTTTCTAGAGAGAGAAACACTTGAGAGAGTCGACATTGTCTCCGCACGATCGGAGTCGGATAGATAATGGTTTCTACTCCGTTCCTTTTGGGATACCATAATCCTAGGTGAGTGGTTCCTTTAATATATCTAAAAATTCTTTTTACTGCTTTAAGGTGGGAAGTTTTTGGAGCTTTGATATAATGGCGCATGGACCTAACATTTTAATATGATTGTCCAGGTCGAATAGCCATTAGATTAGAGGAGGCTACCAATCATCCTACGATATTTAGTGTCGTCAATGGGTTCACCGTCTTCATCTCGAGTGAGTTTGGTTTCGGATGACATAGGAGTTTTGATAGGTTTAGAGTCTTCGAGACTGAATTTTTTGAGCATTTCTTTAACATATTTAGATTGGTTGAAAAAGATTCCATCTTCTAGTTGTTTGATTTGTAGACCAAGGAAAAAAATTAATTCACCCATCATGCTCATTTCAAACTCGTTTGTGATGAATTTTTGAAAAAATCATCACATAGGTCTTTCAAAATGTTGATCGAAGATGATCGGGAGTTCCTCGTAGATTTGGATGATGATGATATGTGAATCCTTTTTCTTGGTAAGTAGAGTGTTATCTACAAGCCCATTGGTATATGACATGTGGTTCAGAAGCAAAGGGCTTGAGCGTCTATTCGTACAAAGCTTAGGTGCTTGTTTTAAGACCATTATAGAGCCTTTTTTAAGTTTTAAAGACATGGTTGGTTTTCATCAATCAATGAATCGGGGGTTTGAGCGACTTAGACTTCTTCATTTTTAAAGTTTTGGCAACAGCTAAGTTTGACACCCATTTGATAAAGCTTGAAGTCCATGTGCACTCAAGCATATGCAAGTATGATTCTTATCAGTTTTTAATCTTGCTTGGGAGCATAGGTTCATCGAAATCTATTCCATTCTTGTTGATCTGTTTACCTTGAGCAACAAGCAAGCTTTATTTCTCTGGACACGACATCATTTTCATATTGGTTTTTTGTTTTTTTAAAGACCCATTTTGTACCCATGATAGTTTGGTTTTTAGGAGGAGGGACAAGTCTCCAAATGTCATTTGTTTTAAATTGATTTGGTTCTTCTTGCATAGTCATAGTCCAACTTTTATCTTGTATGGCTTCTTTTATGTTATTGGGTTCTACAGAGGATACAAAACAAAAAAAATGCTTTGATTTTGAACTTGGGATCTTAAGGTTTCTTTATGTAGATTACATATGTCGGTTTCTAAGGATGATCGTTAGGATTCTTGATATTTATGATTTTCTTTGTTTTTAATGGTTCATTTTCTTTGATTTTCTAAGTGTTTTTCTTGGTTTTCTAATAATTTTACATTCAAGACATCATCTTTTATAAAGGTGGTGGACATAAGAGGAGGAAGGTGTCCATCCGAATCTTTACATTAAGAGATTCTTCAATTCTCCAATGGGGGTTTTCTTTTTTAGAATATTGTAAGACTTTAATTTTAGTGGAATATCCAAGGATTATTATTCTATGGATTTTTGGGTCGAATCTTGTCGAGAATAGTATTTAGTGTTCAAGGATAAAATATTTACTACCAAATATTTGAAATATTTCATGGTGGTTTTTACCTTTGAAAATTCATAGGAGTTTTGCAAGGAATGGTCTAATAAGAATCCTATTTAAGTATAAGTGGAGGTTGCTAGACAGGCATTAAATTCAAAATTTTGTGAATTGTTGTTTCATAAGCATGTTTCTACTTCAAATTCTTGCAAGGTCTTTATTTTTACGTTCTACTTCCCCTTTGTTTGTGAAGTACCGTGGAGCAAAAAGTCTATGAGTGATCAAAAAGCTCCAAATTGTACTTCATTATCAAATTCCCGACCATGATCCGTACGAATAGATATAATGGGGCAACCCTTTTGAATTTGAATCTTTTTACTTAATATTTCAAAGTGGTCAAAAGCTTCATTTTTGTGTTTTAAAATCGTGGTCCATGTATATTTTGGTAAGTCGTCGACGAGATTGACCAAAGTGTAGAAGTTTTCTCCGTAACTTTGGACGGCCAATGGACCAAACAAGTCCATGTGTAAAAGTTCTAAACATTTAGTGGTTGAAACCATATTTTTAGGTTTATGACTTGTGTGTACTTGTTTTCCAATATTACAAGCATTGCAAAAATAACTTTCAAATTTTAGTTAGGCAAATTTTAACATGATTTTTAGTGATAGCGGATTGTATAAGTCGGCATATTGGCGTACACCCAATCTTTTTGATGCCATAAGGTCGGAAGTATCATCTATTGAGGTTAGGCAAAGACTATCTTTTTGGAGAGTTTCCCTTTTTATATGTACAAGGCCATTGTTCCTTATTCCTCTTCCTATGGTAATAGTGTCTTTAATTATTTCGCTACTGTTTCATAAAATAGACTTGGCATACACATTTTTTTATCGATATTTACCTTTATATAAGTAAGTTAAATCCTAAATTTTCTACGCAACTAACATCATGAATAGTGAGAGAGTTATGAGTGATTGTACCTTTTTTGACGATCTTGCTTTTAGTGTTGCCACCAAACACCACATTACCTCCGTCTACAGTCTTGTAGGATGAGAAGAGATCTTTGTTGCCCGTCATGTGTCTTGAGCACCCATTATCCTTGATCCATTCATTCGGTTCTAATTTTACTTTTAGACGTACCTAAATTCATAAAGCAACTCAAGCATTCGGTTCCCAATATCTCATGGGTCCGTTAGAGTTATGTATACCGTTTGGTTGACTCATGTATGGATATGGAGGACAAGGACCCCATTGGTTAAACATAGTAGGTTGGAACTGATATTCTTGTTGTGTCCCATAGCTCCAACCAACTTGATAATAGTTGCTCTTAGGATATAGTATGTTGGAGTTCCTATGGGGCGTTTTAGGGTGTGTTTGGATTTTACTTTTTCTAAGCCCTTGGCCGAGTTTTAAGATTGGTGATTGTTTGACACTCTTAGAAATGTTTAAAGCAGACTTTCTGGTTATTAACACGGAGTCATTTTTCTTCAAAATGTTGGTTCCGACATTTTTCCATTTCCTGTATTTTCTGCAGAGAGCCAATTCGGTTCGTCTGAACTAGCCAATTCTCTTGAAGAGGGAACCAACAACTCCGGTTCTACAGAGAGCATTTTGACATTTTTAAGACTCAACTTTTTGGTTTTAGTATTGCTAGTAGAAGCTATGTCATATGTGTATCCTATTCCATGTTAATCTTTTGGTGGTTTTTTCATTTCAAGCATATCTTGCAAAGATGAACTACTATTTTTGAAACTAGCCAATTTTAAAGTTAGTGAGCTAATTTTAGATTGAAGGTTGACACATGACTCACATTCAAGGCCAATCTCCTTGTTTCTTTCTAGTTGTTCTACTTTTGTTTTAAGTTCACAAGCCTCCTTTTTTAGTACTTCATTTTTTGCCTTTAGTTGTTTGTTTTTGTTGATAATCCTAAGACTAATTTTGCATAGTTTATCATACTCATTTTACCATGACTCATTATCTAAAGATAAACTACTATAGTAAGGAGTGCTGAATAATACCTCATTGTTGTCAAGTGCCATGAGACATATTTCTTCCTTCTTGGAATCATCTTCACTATCGCTCCAACACCCGACAACGAACGCCTTTTGATCACTGAAGGAGTGTTTGGGACAATCACTAATGAAGTGATTTGGATCTCCACACTTGAAACATATTCGATCACCCTTCTCCTTTTTGTCTTCTTTTACTTTTCAAAAGTTCTTTTTGTCGTCATGAGGTTGACGAACAAACTTGCCTCTTCTTCTAAAGAATTTTTTGAAAGCTCTTACCGCCATGGCGTATTCTTCATCATTGCTATCCGAAGAAGTTGCTTCTTCTTCACTTAGGACTTTTCTTGCTTGGAGAGCAAGTGTAACAATCCGCATTTTCATGTCATTTTACGTCAATAAATATTCAACTATTTATTTTAAACTTTTACGCGTTCACTTTTAATTTTCATTGTTTAGTTAAATCGCGTAAACTAAAAATCAACATTCAACGTAAACGGATATAAAACAAATAA
>BQNB010043373.1:0-45546 GCA_026074375.1 Tanacetum coccineum
CCATGTTATTGTGTTTGTTTGGATGTTTTACAGATTGATGTTTATGTTAGAAATACATAAAAGTGTTGATTACATGGCCATTTATCAAAGAGTAATAGAATAGAGATTAGCTAGTGAAAATAGGGAAGAACTAAGTTGTAATCTGTAATAACCCTTAATTGCTTCCTAGTCCCTCATTCCTTGCTAAAAAAGGAGGGCTAAGGAAGGGTTAAGGGTTGGTGATTTCTCTTTCTTATAATCTAATATTTCTTTCTTTCTCTCCCTTTTCTCTCCTCCTCACCCACGTCCCAACTCTCTCTCTAAAACTTTCTAATGTAGTATTTTGTATCATATTTAATATTGATAGTTATTCATCAATTGGTATCAATCGCCATGGGATTATTTGAAGTGCTTTTCTTGAAGAAAGTTATCAAATTTGAAGACTTTGAACAACTTGAAGACTATGAAGACTAAAAAGACAAGTTCTTGAAGACAAAGCCTTAAAATTTAAAGAAAGTTGTAATTTTTAGAGATTTTAGAAGATAAAGTCTTGAACTTTTTCATTTTAGCTTGCAAAAGTCTCTAAAAATAACAAAGTCTTTAGTGGTTTTCGTGAATAAAGTTTCAAACTTTTTTAGTTTTCGTGCAAAAAGAATCAATCTTTAAGCTAGAAACATCACTGAAAACAACTCAAAAACAAAACCAGAACACCCCTGTTGATCCTAATAGAATAGATCTTACTTAGCTTGTACAAGGCTAAGTTGTATTGAATAAATTCAAAATAACTATGATAGAAACTTTGATTATGAATATCAAAGACTATGTGGAATCTAGTCAATGATACTAAGAAGAATTTCAATGAAACAGTAATGAATAAGATTAATAACAAAAATAGTTTACCAAACTTTCAGCCTTAATATAATACGAACACTCTTGATAGTGTTAGGGTTACAAAACCTTGAAGCTATATTGATATCAAAATAAACGATTTATAGAGATCTAACTCTATGCCCTAGGACCTCCTTTTTTACACCAAGGAGTCCTAACCGGCTTAAAATATTTTCCTAAGTTATCATGATCTTCTAAACAAATAACTTATACGTATCTTTTACAAAAATATCTCATACTTATCACATAAGCAATCTTTATCTTTTCTATGATAAGTCTTTGATCTCTTCTTTGTCAGCAAAAACTCTTCCAACAATTGTAATCTTTAAGCAGTTGTAACTTTCACACCAATAGTATTAACTTTTGTACCAGCAACACTAACTTAACAATCTTAACTTCCACTTAGAAGTAGTAACTTCCAAACAGCATCAAGAGGCTTTTAATCCCAACAATCCACCCCTAAACCTGATATTCTTCTTCAAAAATCTCAAGTTTCTTCATTAAAAGCTTTATAATCACCAGGAGGATGCTTCCAAACACTTCACTATTTCTTGAGCTATTTTGTCATAAGCTTAAGAAGTTAATAACACATTTCATTCAGATGATCAGTTTGAAGCTTCTTGTTCAATATCTCTGTAATTGTTGCTGGTGTAAGGGGATATCTCTTCTCAACCAACATAAAGAGATGAATGTCTTGAAACCTCACAAAGTGTACTCCACAGGAATCAAATAATTTCCATATCAACACTTTTTTTCCTAGTAGATTTATCCATAATGTATCTTCTACATTATGCTCAAACATTCTCCTTAGATCACCCCATAGTACTCTCTCATATCCCTCTTCTAGACTTGTAGATCCATGCTTAGCTTTCATTAATTTCCATAGAGTTTCCAAATCTTCTCTGTCAAAATCTCTAAGCATCTGAATCATTGATGAGTACCTTTTTGAACTTCCATTAGCTCTTATGATTTGAAATTGATCAATCTTTCCTTCTTTAGCAATCTTTCAATCAACAATGCTTGGAGGTTTAGTAGCTAATGGTATAGCATCATTGCTACTTCCTCTTCATTAGGAACAACCTTTATAAGCTTTTTCATCTCAACTTCTTCTTGATCATCATGTATCTTTTGCTTCTTTTCCTTCTCTTGTTCTAGCTCTTCACCCGCTCTCTCTAAGCTACTTTCTTATGCCATCTCTGCTTTAGCTTTATTTGAGCTTTCTTTCACCAACTCAGTATCCTTATCAACAAACATGTTTACCCTTGTCATGGCTTTATCAAACAAATTCTGCATTTCTGCAAATGACTTGTTCTTCAATTGACTTTGCTTGTAACCAACCATGTGTTTTAGATAAGTTGACATTGTACATTTCTTTTATGATTTAGTTGGTGGCTTGTTCCTTTTTTCTTAAGCTCTTAATGCTACAAAGTGTTTCTTTCTCTTCTCCAAGAGTTCTACAAACAATCTTGCCTTCTCTTCATCTGTAAATTCTTCTTTCTCTCTTGCTTGCAATCTTTCAGCCAATAACCTATCAGCCTCTATCACTGCTTACACATTATCCTTTGAAATGTTGGCTTCTTCAACTTTCTCAGCCTTCTCTCTTGCAAGTCTTGTTTGTTCTTCTTCTTCAGCTTGTAGCTTAAAAGCAAGTTCTTCATCAAGTCTTATTTGTTCTTTCATCTTCAAAGGCTTCTCAGGTTCAATCATCTTAGCTTTGCCTTTATCCTTAATGTTTGAAGGTATTGATGTTAGTGTTGTTCTTGTTATAGATTCACTAGGGTCTCTAAAAGTATTGCTTTTAGCTTTAGGTATTATTGAAGGTGTTGTTGTGGTTGCACTCTGCACTGGCTCTTGTACCACAATCTTAGGTTTTATACTCCTCAATTTAGCCAATGCTTGAGCCAAAGTGATCTCTTTACTAGTAATTGTTGCAGCAGCACTAACTTTAGCAGTACTAACTACTTCTTCAACAACTTTTTCACTTTGCTCTGCAACAAACACTTCTTCACCATTAAAAACAATTGTATCAAACATTTGAGCATCATCATACCTCCCCTGAGTTTCATCAACCAAAGTAACCTCTGCATCTTTGTCAATGTCATCTATTTTCCTCCCCTATTTGGATGCATCCTCCTAATTACTCAAACCTTCATCTTCAGAGGAAACAACTTATGCAGATCTACCAATCTTGAATAATCTTTTCATCCCTGGAGTTTTTGACTTCCTTTTCCTTTCTAGCTTCTTGACTCTCTTCTTCAAACTAGCAATCTCCTTTGCTTGAGTAGTCTTTGTTGTCTCTAAGTCAAGAACTCTATCAGAAAGTTTGGTACAAAGGTCCATCAATTCCTTAAGTGTCAGTCTGTCCTCCCCACTTCCAAGTGTGTTAACTCTTGAGAGAGGTGGGTCATTGGACTGTATAGGTACATTTTCCTCATTGGAAGCCTCATATGCTATAGGCCCTGTAGGACCACTAGATTGAGGAATCTTAGTGTCTTTTCTTTGTTTTATCCTAGATTGTTTCTTTTGAGGTTGTGATGTTGATGGTTGAATGATGGGTGTGTGATGAGGATGAGTTGGCATAGCTGAACCTTCACCTATTTCTTCTTGAGCTTGAACCATTATGGTTGGAAATAAGGGTGAAACTGCTTTAGAGAATCCTTTCCTAATCCTTTTCATATTGCCAAATACCTTCTTTGTGTGAGAGGGTGTAACAAAAATTTCATTATGAGTAGACATATCACCAACTTGTTTATTTAGAAAGACTTGCACAAACCTTAGATACATTAGAAATTTGACACTACTATCTACATTCTTTACCATACTTTCAAAGATATACTTAGAAAAGTTGAATTTCTGGTTTGTGGCTAAGCAGATTATTGCAGAGGCCATAGTGCTACTAAATTCGTTCCATGCAGTAGACTTAGCAGTTAGGCATTACAGAATAATATGGATAAAAAACTTCCATTGAGGAGAAAAGAAAGCTTTGTAGAATGTAAGTTTCTAAGAAGGTTTTTCATACCCTATTAAAGCAAGTTGCTCAAAAATATCAGCATTGGGTAGACATTCAATTCCTTCAGCATCTTCCAATTGAAGATCTCTTCTTACACCTGTCTCAGTGATGATTACTTTCTTCCCATCCACTTAGGCTTGTAACTATACTTCTCCATTAACAGTTTTCACCTTAGAGTAGCCCAAAACTGCTCAATACATGAAGTATAGATTGTAGGATTAACCGTTAACGCATATTTGATAGGATTCCCATTCAAGAAATCCAAAATTTGCTCATACCCATCACTTTCAGTAGGTTTAGCCAAGAACGCGACCATGTTGGAATCATCAAACTTTTGAGTAGACATTGTGATGGGTTTTGATGATAAACGACAAAATTGAGTTAGGGTTAATGATTAGAGAGTATATGAAAGATTGAAATTGATTAAATAATTGAATGAAACCCTTAATCGAAGTATTTATTTATATAAATACCGAACACAACACATTAACGTTCGCTAGCAGTTGTAAGTTATGCCTAACAGCATTAACTTTCAACTAGCAGTAGTAAGTAACCCAACAGTAGTAACTCAGTAGTAAATTAAGCCTAGCAGCATTAACTTACAACCAACAGTAGTAAGTTATGCCTAGCAGCATTAACTTTCTCTAGCAGCAGTAAGTTTATGCCTAGCAACATTAACTTTGAATCACCAACATTAACTCTAATTTCTTTCTAATCAGCATTTCCATCATCAAATTAGTATTTTAACTTACAAATTCTCTCTGTCTGTTTTTGCTATATTCAACTCAATTCTTTTAGCTCACAATTCTTTTTATCTGTTTTTTATTTCTCTCAATTCTTTTAGCTCACAATTCTCTCTGTCTGTTTTTTATTTCTCTCAATTCTTTTAGCTCACAATTCTCTCTGTCTATTTTTGCTATATTCAACTCTCTTTCTTTTTTTCAGCTCACCAATTCTCTCAATTCTTTTTCTTACTAAATCACTCTGTCTGTTTTGATCACATATCTCTCTTTCTGTTTTTAATCTCACTAATTTTCTCTATTCATTTACCTCACCATTTTCATAATCAGGACTTTAAAGATTTAGCATTCCAATACTGGCAATCAAATATTGAAATCTACTTACATCAAATGCTTTTGTAAGCAAATCTGCAACATTCTTGTTAGTATGAATCTTGATCATTTGAATTAGCTTCTTTTCATTGGAATCTCTGATGGAGAGATGTCTAATCTCAATGTGCTTTGTCTTTGAGTAAAAAACAGGGTTCTTCACTATGCATATAGTACTCTCATTATCAATATAGATCTTTGTATGTATAAAGTTATACCCATAATCCAGCAATTGATTTTGAATCCAAAGCACTTGGCCATAGCAACTTAAAGCAGCTACATATTCAGCCTCTATTGTGGAATTAGCATCCACTGTCTGCTTCTTGCACTGCCATAAAATCAATCTACATCCTAGGAATTGACAACCTCCTATAGTGGACTTCCTATCTAAGCTTGCTCCTGCATAGTCACTGTCAGTATATGCTACAAAATCAAAGGTGAATCCTTAGGATACCAAAAGCCCAATTTAGGTTGACCTTTAAGATATCTAAACATTCTTTTTACAGCATGAAGATGTGACACTTTAGGGTTAACTTAGAATCTGGCACATACACATACAACAAACATTATATCTGGTCTTGAAGAAGTAAGATACATCAAAGATTAAATCATTGATCTATACATGTGTTCGTCTACATCTTCACCATCTGCATCTTTGAGCAAAGGCTTATGGGTTTCAATGGGTGTGTTTGCTGTTTTGACATCACTAAAGCCAAATTTCTTCAAAATCTCAGTCACATACTTGTCTTGGCTTATAAAAATCCCATCTTCCTTCTGCTTCACTTGCAGTCCTAGGAAGAATATGAGTTCACCCATAGAACTCATCTGAAACTTCTTATGCATCATCTTTTCAAATTCTGTGCATAACTTCTTCTTTGTAAACCCAAAAATGATATCATCTACATATACCTGTACTATCAGAATATCATCTTGGTCCCTCTTGATAAACAAAGTTTTGTCTATATGTCCTCTCTAAAACCTATTTTCCAACAAATAAGTGGACAAGGTCTCATACCAAGCTCTAGGAGCTTGATGCAAACTATAGAGAGCCTTTTCTACTTTGTAAACTCTGTCAAGGAAGTATGGATCTTCAAATCCTGGTGGTTGACAAACATAGACTTCCTCTTTGTTAGCCTTACTATTTTGTAAAGCTAGCGTCTTACACGTGAATTGGACTAGCTATAGACCAACTGCTAAACGCAGGGACATTATTTTATATGTGATATAGATAGCTTTGTGTATAGGCTATAAAATACACAACGCACCAATGAGAAAAAACTAAACAACACAAAAACAACATAAAAACCCAAAAAAAAGCCCCGACCAATACAAAAAAAGACAACAACAATACGAAATTGTCACCACTATTTGGAACAGATGGTTTGGGGTGGGAAGGGTGAATAAAAAACGCTCTAAACCATAAATTCGAAAACCTGATAAACCATCAAACACCACAGTTGTCACCACCTACAAATAGCAGGACCAAACTACCATGCGAGCACACCACAACACACAACACCTCTCGCCGCCAAATACACGCAACAGCCCGTACTAAAACCCACCCCACACCAACGACACCGAAACCCATCGTCTCCCTACCCCAAACAACTAAAAATCAAACACAATAACCCTCAAGACTCTCCATGAGGGTTGTATGAAATCATTGTGTAAACTAGCTCCATACTTATCATAATAAAAACACCATAGTTCATTCCTTTTTCTCTCTCTACTTTCTCTCACTAGAAAGAATGATATATCTTTCTTATTTTGATCAACCAAGACCCCCCGATTAAGGTTAGTAATGATCTTTTGACTAATTGTATCAAGACTAACCTGAAGGGGTAGTGTTTTTGGGTATTCGTGTAGTTGTTGTATATTGTCCTGTTTTACGCAGGCGATATTTAGTAGCTTAAATTTCTGCTTATTTTTTCGTGGGCTGAAGGAGGATGGGGGACAGACCACGGAGTGTTTTTTTGTTTTATGTTTTTGTTGTTTAGGATGATTCTTCTGTGCGAGTATTACAAGCGAGAGGAGAGGTAAAGTGAGGCTGCGGAGTTGGGTACAGTGGGTGACTGCGGGGGTGGAGTGGTCTACAACGGAGGGAGTATTAGTGACGGAGTTAGAAGCGGGAAGTTTGTATATTTACATTAAAATTGAGTGTGCTCATTATTTTCTATATGTACTTTAATTTAAATTGTATGAGTCTATAGATACATCTCGATTAAAAGACCAATATTACCATCATTGAGCGCGGTTTTTATCAAGCAAGCCCATTTCTCAACTTTGGGTAAAAGGTGTATTGGTCCTTGTCCAAGCTTTTCTAACACATGAATTCTGTTTTTCTGAGCCTTTTTGTTGTCAAAACCTTGGTTTTGGATATATTTCGAGCTTATATCCCTTCCTTGGGCTTATAATGTTGCTTAGTTTTTATGTTAATCTTGCTGATTATGAGCTTATTAGTCACAAGTTAAGCCAAAAGTGATAATATCAAAAAAAAATCTAAAAAACTAAAGAAAGAATAATTAAAAAAACAGATCTAATTTTTTTAGGGAAAAAGTACAAGTACAATCTTGTTCTCTTGTGGGCAAATTATACCATATCATTGGGAGATTTATACCACCCAAGTTGGGCAATTTATACACCAACCAAGGCGAAGTATACACCAACCAAGGTGATTTATACACCTCACTAGGCGATTTATACAAGCCATAACCCATGACTGAGTCAACTCGGTATTTACCGAGTCGACTCACTGAGTCACAACGAGTCATAGGTCAATAGAAAATAACAGATTCAAATCACAGACTCTATACCACAATCAACTCAAACCACAACAGCCACATCAAATCCATTTAATCAAATCTGATCTCGTCGTCACATTTATTTCAATATCTCAAATCCACAAATTACTAATCCTATAAATCCCTTTGTCACAAATAACCATCTCCATCTCATACAATCTCACATGACTCAAACAAGAAATGACAATTTGATCGCCTAATGATTTGTTAACACCCATGGTATGTGTTTAATTACACGTACCTTTTACCTTTAAAAACAAGTTAAAATAACCAAAAACGGACTTAAAATGCCAAATATATGCTTGTTTTGCTAATTGTGTTGTGCAGGAACGGATATCTAAGAAAATAACAAAAAATAAGCCAAAAGACAAAAGTCGGACACGGAAAGGAAAAGCTTGGAAAAGAACACAGTCAAGCCAAAGACCCAATTGTCAAAAAGTCAACCTAAGTCTCCCGACAAACCCGACAGTGTTGGTGATGTGCCTCTTTGTACAATCCTACCTCACATGAAGCTTGTCAAAGAACATTCTAAGACTATCATCGAATCCAATGATGAATCCACACTAATGATGACGATTCTTATGAGAACATCGATTATGTCGATGCATCACCTCCCGATGCTGAGATCGTCAGCTTTAGAAGGTGAGAAGATTGTTATCCCGGAAGTTGGAGGATTCGGCTACTGATGAATCTTACAAACCATCAAAGACGCTATCCTTCGTTAAAATTGTTGAATGTCAATTTCTATGCTAAGATCGAAGCATTAAAAGATAATCCCACTCCATCTTCCGATATTGTGACCAAGTCTTCCTCCACATCTCTTAACCTTTTCTTGGAGGAGACTAACACCTTTGATAATTCTTTAACAGAATCTTTCTGCTTTGATTTGGAAAAGAATAGTAGTGGCAGTACCACTACCCGTTCTGATTATTCTCTTCCGGATTATGAAGCTTTCTATTCTGATGACGATCATATTAAAGAAAAGAGTAGTGGCAGTACCACTACTCATGCTAATTTTTCTCAATATGAATTCTATCATCTTTGGGCTTTCAATCAATCATTTCCTCCTGCCGATAGGATGATTTTATCATAGGAGTTTTCACCGGTGAACATCGCTCACATCATACTCCATCGAGGTATGACATTTCTGCTTAAATTAGCCGAGCTGGCAATCTTACTAATAGATGTGGTGAATGATATTTTCCCAACAAGAGAACCAAGAGTTCTTGTTGCATAATGTTTTTACCCCCCATCCAACCCTGGATACGGATTTCATACTCTTAAGTGAACCCCTCTTCACTATATTTATGGCTCTTTCTTCCATTTCTCACATAACCAGTTGCACACCATATCTTCACTCCTTGGAAAGAAAGATATCATTTTTGATCCCAGCATCTCCATTTATCATTCTTTTATGCTGGGTGTATCTCATCGGAGTGAAACTTTCATGAAATTCAATGTTTATCCAAACCACTTGAATGAAAGTCTGATGAAGATTTTATCTTCCACTTGCTCCCCCATGGACCAATGAATTCGGGGTCGAGTCGAGCTTGTGACTCGGTTAACAAAAACAAGGCGCTTCGTGGGAGGCACCCCATGCTTATCTATTCTATCTTCTTTTTATTTGCTAATCTTGTTTTGTGGTTGTGAGATGCTTAGCTCTTTCCTTCTCCATGTGTTGTGATTGTGCTGTATTGTCCCATGATGTCCCTGATTTTTTGAAGCCTCTTATGCTCAGTATTTTGTCCTTTCGATCACAAGAGCTTCACAATCCACAGCATCATTTGGAATCCTGATACCTAATCTATCGACTAACATTTATTCTTTAAGCATACTTCATAAACGGCTTAGGATTTACGTAGAAACCCTTCGAAAACATTGAGGACAATGTTTAGTTCTAGTATGGGGGGATCTTCGATTTGATTTTGCCTGGCAGCCGTTGGTTACACGTAATCCCGTTTTTAACCACCAAATGAAAAAAAATGAAAAAATCTAAAATTTTAAAAATAAAATAAGTTTTTTTTGTCACAATTTTTGACTTCCTGCTGGTAGAATAAGAGAAAATATTGACTCGATCGAGCGTGGTTGAGCTCTAGCTTTCCTAACTTTTATACTAGCATCGCGAATACTCGCGAAGAACGAAAAATGATAGTGTTAAGTACGAGCTGAATGCTAAACAAGGATTATTTGGAAATCTTAAGAGCTCATGTGTGTAATTCGTCGCTTTTTCTCCCATAAGATTCTAACCTGATGAATATACGGCTACTTCGGAAATAACTTTAAATCAATAATTTTATGGAAAGTATATAGCAAAACTTATCCCTATTTAAAATTTATACTTGAAATATTTCAAAAAGACATTTTTCAAAAAAACAATGCAAAAATATAATAAACTGTGGGTATGAATAAAAGTTTGTGTATCTGCCGTCTCACAACCGGATGTTACAGCCTTCTAAAGAAACCTATAGTAAGAATAATTATCCTAGACGATAAAAATTGCTGCATCTTGCGTCTCCAACCGATGGTTGCAGCCTTCTAAAAGACGAGGGTTTACAAATTGCGTAAATAGTTAATATTAAGTGTGAATAAAAGATCTCTTTTTGTTAAATTCGAATATGCTTTTGAACTTTGGCTAATATATTTTATAAGCTATGTGCTTACGGAAAACCTGAGAGTTTTTGAAACCTAAGGTCTGTGAGTCCCGATACTAGTCTCTGTGGGTGTCATAAAGCCTGGTCACTTAACCGCAAGGTTGGATGTGCCTAGATTAAAGTCCTACATGGATTATCTCGCCTTCAAACTCATTATTTTTGTGTGGAAACTGAAACATAAATGATGCAAACTTGAACCATGGTTTAAAATTCAAAATAGCAACATACACCTTAAAGATATAAATTGTCGGGAGTGAAAAGTGTTACAAGTTACAAATATAAGTATGATAGCATCGTTAACTCATAATTAACGTCGATATCGTTTAAGCCTTGGTTTTTTGGAAAAGAGTTGAAAAGATTGGAATAAATGAATTTAATCCTTGTTTGGCATTCCGGATCGAAATGCAACTTGTTTTCTATAATCCATAAAGTTATTCAAATAACTAAAGTCAAAACGTTCAGTCGTTAAGTTTAATGAAAAATGAAAAATACAAAAAGATGTGTAGAAATACGTGTACATAACAAAAAAGGTAAGGACGTGATATTCCAAAACTTTGAGTCTTTTAACTTCCGTCGATGAATCACTTAGCTACTTTGTCAAGTTATTAGTCTAGGCGATTGAGATTCTAATTTGTCAAATGCTTACTTCAAAAGCATTGCGGTTAGACAACGGCAATACTTAGTAATGGGGATATTGGGTATGTGTTTTAATTACACATACATTTACCTTTAAAACGAGCTTAAATAAGCCAAAAAACGGACTTAAAATGCCAAAAATATGCTTGTTTTGCTAATTGTGTTATGCAGGAACGGATATCTAAGAAAATGACGAAAAACAAAGCCAAAACGACAAAACCGAACACGAAATGGAAAAGCGTGGAAAAGACACAGTCAAGTCCAAGCCCAAGTGTCAAAAATTCAACCCAAGTCAACCCCGACAAACCCGAAGCCAAAAAGTCAAGAAAAACAGTATTAGGACTAAAACTTGTTAAAAACCCCATACTTATTTTAAAGAGGAGAAAGAAGAAAAGAAAGAGAAGGGGCAAAACTGCCAAATACCCAAAGACTTAACCACAAGGGTTAAGTCTGCCAAATAGCCAAAGTTATACATAACAAGGACCATGGGTGTAATAACATGTATAACCTTTGGGGACTTAAACTGCCAAAGTCCCCAAACTTGTATAACACCAAGGACGAAAATTGCAAACACCATATACACCTTGAGGGACGAATTGTGTTAAACTCCCAAACCTTCACCCCATTTTTCAAACTACTGTACATCTTCTTCAAAGCTTTCCCGCCAAAACACCCAACCCCACCTCCTGTCCCTACTCACCTCGTTTGACCTCCCACATACATCCAAACCTTTCACAATCCCATAACCCCACACCCACATGGGTTTAAAGTCCACTGTGGCAATCCCCTTGCCTCCAATTGGTTTTGAAGATCAACGGGTTAGATGAATTTGAAAGATTGAAGGGCTGGGATTGAAGGCCTGTCTCCCCTCTCACAAGTAACACAAGTAGCACAAGTTTTGTGCTATAAAAGCAAGAAGACCAAGGAGGCAACAGATGAAGTTTTTTTCTTAGTTTTTAAAATTTTTAAAAGTTTATGTAATTTAAAAGTTTATGTAATTTAAATTCTGTTTAAGAACCCTTGTATTATGTTTTAAAAGTTTAATGAAAAGTTATTAAAGTTCTATCTAAATTCTGTCCAAAAAGCTATTTATATTTTTGTTGTTGATAAGCAAAAGGAAGCAATGGTTCTACACCTTGGAAGAGACCTTGGGTTTTAAGTGATTTCAAGAAACACAAAGGACTAGGGGTTTTCGGATAGTTTTAAGTACCTATGCATTTGGACTTTGGTAAGTTTTAAGTCTCTTGTTACTGTTACATAGCTTATCAGCATATTATGAGGCTTATAGTGCTTAATCTGTACGAAAATTGCTTATTTGTTTTTCACATGTCAATTACAATCTGTTTTCATTTTCTTATAGCTTTTTAGTTTTAAGTTGTAGCTTAAATTTTTTTAAAAACATCAATTTAATGGGGTGATTTGGTTAATTAAAAATGGGTCAAAATGGTGGGTATGGGTTGGTGTCAAGTTGGTTAACTTTAGCTTAAGTATTAAGCTTTTTTAAGTCTGTTTTTAAAAGGTTTTTAAGTTTAAAAAAATGTTTTTCAAGTTTTTACAAGTGTCTATTTAAAACTGTGGTTTGTAAAAAGAGATACAATGGCTTATTTGGATAAGCCATTGTCAACTTGAGTTGTGGTTTAAAAAGTGTGTCATTTGAGTGTAAAAACAAGCTGTCAAAAGAACTTTAAGTCATTTGACTTTTTGAGTCAAAACTGCCAAAGATTTACTTGTCATTTTTCAAAGTAAAAAGCCCTTTTTCCATCTCAAAATTCAGCATGTTTTCATTGTTTTTAGAAGCCTAGATTTTGAGCATAAGCTCATCTTAAGCCCTTTTCCATCTGTTTTCATTTTGTTTTTCATTTTAAGCTCATTAGACAGCTTATTTTAAGCTGTCAATTAAGCCCCTTGTTTTAGCTTAGTTTTCCCCTGGTGCTAAGGGGTCAACTTTAAGCCCACTTTTCTACCTTACTTGTAAACCTTAGCCTTAGCTTTTAGCTTATCTTAAGAGCCAATAAGCTCTTAGATAAGCCTCCTTAGTTTCAGACCATAAGAGGCCCTTTTGATAGCTTATTTTTAAGCTTAAAGTAGGACATTGGGCTGTTTTAGCTTAGCTTAGTTTAGGGATTGCTTATTTTCTTTCTAGCTTATTATGAGCTTTTTAGTTGTTGAATTCAGTCCTTAGTTGCTTATTTAGGTATTTTAATAGGCTTAGATACTTATTCCCTTGTCCTAGCTATTAAGGGTTTTTTAAGCCATATCCATACCACTCAACATTACTACTCTTTAGTTTAGTACTTGCTGTATTAAGCCAAACTCTTTTGCATTATAACCTTATCTAGTTGCTTATTATTGATCCTAGTAGCTTAATTTGTGTTGTGAAGTTAGATTGTGCATTCATAATCTTTCTTATTTTCTTAACTATTTAAGTGTTGACAGTCCATAGCTTAGCCACTCTTTCCTTAAGCTCATTTACTTTCTGTCACTTAAGTCCTTTGCAGCTTATAAAGTACTACATTTTAGCTCGTTTAGTGCTTATGTAGGATATATAATAAGTCATTAAGCTTAGTAGTCCAAAACATTTAGCTTATTATTTAACATTAAATAGACTTAGCCATTTTTGCCTTTAAGCTAACATTAAGCCTTAGTCTACTTAAAAAGCCGTTTTCAGCTTTATTTCATAAGCTTTCACAAAAATTGGTAGTTTTGAAAATTGTTAAGCTCAAGGAGCTTAACAACTTTGGTTCACAAAGTTTTTTATAAAAAAAAAAGGGAAGACAAGGGGTGACCCGGGTGAGCAAGACTCGAACCCGGGCCTCTACCCTCGATACATCCCCTCTTTATACACCAACACTTACCGCTGCGCCCTTAGGGAACTTTTTTCATTAAGTCCCAAATGGTTTTTTTATTTAAGGTGTTTTCACCCTTACAAGCTATAAAGCTGTTACATCTTATTTTCGGCTATTAATAAAGCCAATTTTTATTCTTTATTTTTCGTAGTATTAGTTATAGTATAAAGTATTTTTAGTAAAATTTTCAGAAATTTTCAAATTAGATTAGTATTTTTTATAATTTTAATGTAGTTTAACAAGTTTTAAAAATCAAAAAAATTCAAAAATTATCAAAAAAATATTTTTCTATCATTTTAAAAAATTTACTTAGTCATATAGTTTTGTAGGAAAACTACAAAACATTTTCGGTAGGTTCATTTTTGTAACTTTTTGATTTTTAAAGAACGGGCTCGGAGGCGGTTTTGTCTGACTCGTTGTTTGGTCAAACGACCTCCGTTTTCTGTCTAGTCCTTTTCAATCTCGTTATTAGTCCCCTAGAGTAGTTTAGAAGTGAAAATTTCTCGTAGGTTAATTTTGAAATTTTATGTTTTTGACCTTTTGTTTCGGATTCGTGCTCTCGTTTTCTAGCTTAATTTCATAATTTTTTAGGTTTTTCTTAATCGTTTTTGTTTATTATTGTTTAACCTAGCTTTCCTCACTCTCAAATCATTTCTCTCTTTCAAACTCCGATCTTCCGACTGTATCGATTTTCCAGCACAGCCTCGTTGGGGATTAACGACCCGGGAAAATTCTATACTGCTCCCGGTTTTATTGATTATTGTAGTTTTTTAGATTATATATATTATTATATATTTTATTATATATTTTATTATATATGGTTTAAAAATTACCAATCAACCCATCTCTACAAAAGATTAAACACATGCTCACATATTCTATGTAAGGTTTAACTCACTTTCAATTTTTGAATGTAAAGATGATGTATAACAATTAAGTGTTACCATCACTCTTAGATTCGTTGACATTACAAGGATAAAACACATGACAGCCCTACCTTAGACCCTTAAACGATCTTGAAGCCACAAGACTTCTATTTTCTTCAAGAATTAATTTTGAATCAAAAAAATGGGTATAAGGTTGTGATGTGTGTCGATAAACAATTGAAGGATGTTTGATTTATTGGTTGAGTGTGTATTGTTGTGATTGTGTTATGGAGTAATAAGGATGGATGTAGATGCTGAGATGTGATAAGAAGAATGATGGGGGCATTTTATTATGAAGGGCTAGGGTAAAGTGAGAGGATAATTAGGGATTGATACAGTTTATCCTTAATTTTTGTGTGGACCGGGTTATAATCTTTGTTTTTGAATGGGCCGGTTCTGTGCAAAACAAATAGCAGAATGTTTTTAAACGGATCCTACCCAAATGATGTGCCGTATATAAGGGATAAATGGTGGGCTGAGAATTGTTGGTGTTGGGCTGAGTCATGATAACAGGCTGAAAATGTTTATGGTTAATCCATTTTGGGCTTATGTTAATGGATTGAGCCAAGTTTTAAAACACCATCATGTCGGGTAAAAGAATAGAAGACCGGGTTTTATTACTTGGATGGGCCGGACTTATGTTCTATTTTTTTAGCCGATATCCGTTAAGGAGTATAAGTACTGTAGACACTAGTATGACTAGACTTAACCTTGTTAGTGCTGCTCTTGCTGTGTAAAACAAAAGCAACATTTCAATCAGCCAACCATTACAAATGTTAACTTAGTACTGGCAGACTTAACTATGTCTACCAGACTTAACTCTATAACTACCAGACTTAAGTCTGTTTACAATAATTCCTAACAAAGATTGAAATCGAGTAAAAGTTTGAATGAAACCCTTAATCGAAGTATTTATATAAATACCCTCAACAGCATTAACGTTCACTCGCAGTTGTAAGTTATGCCTAACAACATTAACTTTCAACTAGCAGTAGTAAGTAACCCAACAGTAGTAATTCAGTAGTAAATTAAGCCTAGCAACATTAACTTACAACTAGCAGTAGTAAGTTATGCCTAGCAGCATTAACTTTGAATCACCAGCATTAACTTTGAATCACCATCATTAACTCTAATTCCTTTCTAATAAGCATTTCCATCATTAAATTAGTATTTTTACAAATTCTCTCTGTCTGTTTTTGATTTCTCTCAATTCTTTTAGCTCTCAATTCTCTCTGTCTGTTTTTGATTTCTCTTAATTCTTTTAGCTTATAATTCTCTCTGTCTGTTTTTTTCAAACATCTCTCTTTCTGTTTTTCAACTCACAACTTCTCTCATTTCTTTTTCTCACTAAATCACTCTGTCTGTTTTTATCACACATCTCTCTTTTTGTTTTTCAACTCACAACTTCTCTTAATTTTTTTTCTCATTAAATCACTTTGTCTGTTTTTATCACACATCTCTCTTTCTGTTTTTCAAATCACAACTTCTCTCTAATTCATTTACCTCACCATTTTATTAATCAGGACTTTAAAGATTAAGCATTCTAATACTGGCAATCAAATATTGAAATTTACTTACATCAAATGCTTTTGTAAGCAAATATACAACATTCTTATCAGTATGAATCTTGATCATTTGAATTAGCTTCTTTTCATTGGAATCTCTGATGAAGTAATGTCTAATCTCAATGTGCTTTGTCTTTGAGTGAAAAACAGGGTTCTTCACTATGCATATAGTACTCTCATTATCAATATAGATCTTTATATGCATAAATTTATACCCATAATCAAGCAATTGATTTTGAATCCAAAGCACTTGGCCACAGCAACTTGAAGCAGCTACATATTCAGCTTTTGTTGTGGAATTAGCAACCACAGTCTGCTTCTTGCACTACCATGAAATCAATCTACATCCTAGGAATTGACAACCTTCTGTTGTGAACTTCTTATCTAAGCTTGCTCATGCATAGTCACTGTCAGTATATGCCACTAAATAAAAAGGTGAATCCTTAGGATACCAAAGGCCCAATTTAGGTTGTCCTTTAAGATATCTAAAAATTCTTTTCACAGCATGAAGAAGTGATACTTTAAGGTTAACTTGGAATGTGGAACATACATATACGGCAAACATTATATCTGGTCTTGAAGAAGTAAGATACATCAATTAGTCAATCATTGATCTATACATGTGTTCATTTACATCTTTACCATCTGCATCTTTAAGCAAAGGCTTATGGATTTCCATGGGTGTGCTTGCTGTTTTGACATCACTAAAGCCAAATTTCTTTAAAATCTCAGTCACATACTTGTCTTGGCTTATAAAAATCCCATCTTCCTTCTGCTTCACTTGCAGTCCTAGGAAGAATGTGAGTTCACCCATAGAACTCATCTGAAACTTCTTATGCATCATCTTTTCAAACTCTGTGCATAACTTCTTCTTTGTAGACCCAAAAATGATATCATCTACATATACCTGTACTATCAGAATATCACCTTGGTCCCTCTTGATAAACAAAGTTTTGTCTATCTGTCCTCTTTGAAACCTATTTTCCAACAAATAAGTGGACAAGGTCTCATACCAAGCTCTGGGAGCTTGATGCAAACCATAGAGAGCCTTTTCTACTTTGTAAACTCTGTCAGGGAAGTCTGGATCTTCAAATCCTGGTGGTTGACAAACATAGACTTCCTCTTCAATCTTACCATAAAGAAAAGCACTCTTGACATCCATCTGGTACACCACAAAGTCTTTAAATGAGGCATAGGCTAAGAATAGCCTAATTGCTTCAATTCTGGCAACAGGGGCAAAAACTTCATCATAGTCAATCCCTTCTTCTTGTGTGTACCCTTGAGCAACCAATCTTGCTTTGTTCTTTATCACAATGCCTCTTTCATCCTTCTTGTTCCTGTAAACCCATTTAGTGCCTATGGCCCTTTTGCCATTTGGTAAATCCACCAGGGTCCAAACCTTTTGTAATTTGAATTGTAGAAGCTCATCCTGCATAGCTTCTATCCAACTTGGATCCTTCAATGCTTGGATTACCTTCTTGGGTTCTTCTTGTGATAAAAAGCAAGCAAACAAACAATTTTGAAAGTCTTTATGGTTTGTTCTTTGCTGAACTGAACTAAACAAACCATGTTCTTTCAAATTCTTTGTCATTCTTCTTGTTTGAGGTGCTGAATTCAAGTCTCCAATGATTTGGTCAACTGGATGATCTTTGTGTATTCTTGTAGTTGGAATAGGACTGACAGGCATAAATGCATCTAAATTGTTCATGTCAGCCTCTGCACCAACATCTTCATCATCATCTGAATAAACAATGTCTTCCAATTCAGGCATATTTAGATCATTTGGAAGTTCAATGCTTGTTTTTGGATTAACAACATTAACTTCTGTGATAGCAGCATTAACTTCTGTGATAGCAGCATTAACAGTTGAACTAACAGCATTAACATTGTTAGTGCTGTTTCCATCACTAGCAGTATTAATATTGTTAGTGCTGTTAATATAATCATCCTTCTCTTGATTAATTCTTGGCTCCTCTGTACTTGGAACCTCACTATCTTTCCCTTCAGTTGAATTTCCACTTTCATTCCCTAGATCTTCAACATCCTTCTTTTCTTCCTCCCCTGATGGTTTAAATCTAGCATCAAGAGATTCCTTTGAATTCTGAGAGAATAGTGGATCAGCAGGCCACATTGGTAGCAAAATGTAATCTTTGTCAGGTACTGTCTCCATTCTAGCTTTACATGCATCATCACATGCTTTTGTACCTGCATTACCATTAGACTGATTCCCTGCAACAACTGGCTTATAGTTCATAGAATTTGTTAGTGCATCTATATCAAAAAGCCAATTAGGTCCACTTCTTGTAATATTAGATGTATTTTCACTAAATTGTAAATGCAGGTTCTCTTCTACTATCCTAGTTCTACTGTTGAATACTCTGAATGCCTTGCTATTGGTAGAGTATTCTACAAAGAACCCTTCATCAGCCTTTCCATCAAATTTACATAGGTGATCTATGGTATTAAGGATTGTAACAGGACACCTAAATGGTCTCATGAAGCTTAAGGCGGGTTTTCTACCTAGAAAAAGTTCATAAGGGGTCTTGTTGTGAGGCTTGATAACTAACACCCTACTTTGGACATAGCAAGTAGTATTAACTACTTTAGCCCAGAAAGTTGTTGGCAATTTTGAATCAGCTAGCATAGTTCTAGCAGCCTCTATTAGTGTCCTATTTTTCCTTTCAGCTACTCCATTTTGTTGTGGAGTCCTAGCAACACTAAATTCCCTCTTAATACCCTTCATTTCACAGAACTAATTCATGACCCTATTCTTGAATTCAGTCCCATTGTCACATCTAATCACTTTTACCCTAAGGTCTATTAGATTTTCTATGCCTGTTATGAATGTTTTACGGATATCACTAGTTTCATCCTTAGTGGCTAAAAAAACCCAACTAAACCTACTAAAATCATCTGTGACAACTAGGCAGTACATCTTTTTCATTAAACTCTTTACAAATGTTGGGCCAAACAAATCCATGTGCAACATTTGTAATGGTTGGCTGATTGAACTGACTGTTTTGGTCTTACAAGAAGCTCTGTGTTGCTTTCCCTTCTGACAAGCAACACAGGTTTGATTAATTTCAAAAAGTTTTGAAGGTAAACCTCTTACAAGGTTTCCCCTTACTAGTTTATTCATTGTTTTGAAATTTACATGTCCAAGCCCTATGCAAAGATTAGATTCGATCTGGTGTGCTTGGCAAAGAGATAGTGAGACCTCCTTAAGAATGACCATCTTTAAATCAACACTGTACATGTTATCCTTTCTAGGAACTTTAAGCAAAACATGACTTTCATCAGTTAACTTAAAATATGGAGACAGAACAACACATTCAGTATCAGTAAAAAGAACAATATTCTTCTTGTCACACATTTGTGAGACACTAAAGAGGTTAAACTTTAGTTCCTTTACAAAATACACATCTTCAAAATCTAATTTACCAGTTCTTATTTTACCTTTCCTAGTAATTTTCCCTCCTTTGGAATTACCTCCAAAGGCAACAAATCCTCCATCAATTTCTTCATAATCTGTAAGATATAATCTGTTTCCCTCTTCCCCTCTCCCTTTCCCCCCCCATGTCATGTGCCTAGAGCATTCACTGTCAATCACTCCTTTATCCTTCAAATCTTGCTGTGGATTGCCCTGCACATAATGGTAAGAAAATTAGCTTCTTTTGGGGACCCAAGCTATTATTGACTTGGATTTTCCTTGTGCATTGGTATGTGCTTAATTACACATACCTTTAACCTAATAAAACGTGCTTAAAAGACTAAAAACATACCAAAAATACATTGTATTTGTGTGTTTTGCATTTGTATTGTGCAGGTAACGGATATCAACAAAAAGGACAAAAATCAAGCCAAAACGGACAAAACCGAGCACGGAATGGAAAGAGCGTAAAAAAGTCAAAGTCAACAAAAGTCAAAGTCAACAAAAGTCAAAGTCAAAGACGAAGCCGAAACCGAAGAAATTTTCTATGGTCAACATACCCATTTTAAATGGCAAGGTCAGACCATTAAGGACATCATTTTAAAGAGACTTAATAAGCCTTTAACCATTTAAACCCCTTTAATGCCTTAAATCCTAAAAACCTGGACAAACAAAGCCCAAACCCACTTAACAGCCCAACCATAAGGCTATTAAGTCCTTTACACCATTAGTCCTTGGACCTTTGCACCATTAGTCCTTAGACCCTTGCACCGTTAGTCCAAAAGGACTAACGATGCAAACACTTATCAAAAACAAGGGATTAACCCCGTTATCTTCAAACCTTATCTCAAGTTTCTCGCTAAGACACTATTCATGTGTCTCTTTCACCTCGTCCCCTGCACCCTTTGACAAACCCATCACTCTCAACCAAACCCTACATCCAGAAGCTGCCAACTACACACTGGCAATCCTCATTCATCTCATTCGTCAAGGGATTAAAGACTAAATCAAGGGCTTGGATGATAAAATTTGGAGAACACACAAAATGGATGGCTGAGATTGATATTCGAGCTCTCTCACACAAGAAACACACTCATAACCCCTCTTGAGTTCACTCACTAAACACACATTGAAGACCCAAGACCTTAGTGTTTCTATATATACAGGACCATTGTAAACCCTAAGGGGCATCCAGTTTTCTTTTCAGCATATATTTAAGTCTTTTTAAGCTTATTGTACTGTTTTTTTAAGCCTTGTACTGTTTTATTTAAGTTAATGAAATTTAAGTTTTATGTTAAAATCTTGTTTTTAAGTTAATGTCATTTATGTTTTAAAATGTTTGTTAAGCTAACATAAGCTCTTTTCATCTTTTACTTAAGCTGTTTACTTAAACAATATAAGCTTGTCCATAGCTTATATTGTTTAAGCCCTTTTTACTTAAAAATCTGTCAAAAGCTATATTGGAAGATAATCCAAAAAGGGATGGGCTTATTGTTGTCACTAGCTTGTTCTTAAACAAGCTAGAGCTGGTGACAAGTCTTAGAGCTTATTTGCCCTTGTTTAGAGCAAAGGGCTTTGTAAGTCTTTACTTTTCATTTTTAGCTTAAAAGTGCATTTTGATTATTTACTGCATTCTTATGCTTATATAACTTATTGTTGCTTATTATTGTTATTCATTGCTTATTTGTGCTTGCTTGTTGCTTATATATCATTTGGTTGTGTTTTAAGTTACAATTGCTTTTTATAGCTTTAAAACTGCTTAATCTTTGTTGCTTATTTTCAGTGCTTAAAATTGTGTTCTATTTGCTTATTTGTTCTTTATTTACCTTGTCATTTATCTGTTTTTTCTTTTTACAACTTAATCAACACTTTTGTAAACTTAAACATGTTTTTTAAACTTGTTAAGGGCGTGTTTGCGCTATCGCTCGGCTCTAACCAAGGGTTAGTCTGTTAGTATCACCATTTGACCTTTAATTCAAGTTTGATAAGCTTAAACTAAGCTTACAAATCTGTTTTTATAAGCTCACAAAGTCTAAAACTCATTTTGAAGGTTTATTGAAGTCATGGTTTAAATCTGTGAGTTTTGAGCTTTTTAATTTAGCTTATTTGCTTAGGTTTTGATTAGGTGCTTATAAGTGTTGTTTTCTTACTTGTTTTAGAGTCTAAATGCAGTAGAATTTAGTAAGTTTAAGTAGGAATTTGTCATTTGAGTTTTGAGTTAAAACTGTCAAAGTTTTCAAGTGTTAATTTCAAAGCTTAAAAAGCCATTTTTAATCTTAAAATTTAGGTCAGTTAATGTTAGATTTAGGATTTAAAGCTCATAGCATAAGCTCTTTGGTGTATAAGCTTTATCTGTTTCAGCTTATTTTGTAGTCTAAACTTATTTTACTACCTTAAAATTAGGTCTGAACTTTGCCAAGTTGTCTTTTAAAGAAAACCAAAAAACTCAGCATACACTGAGTGTCACAACCATTTTCATAAGCCTTTTTAGTAGCTTATTTGAGTTTCAAACTCATTTGTCTTTGCTGATTTTAGAAGCTTATTGTATAAGCTTTAAGTTTTGATAATCCTTTAAGCTATAAGGATCCATTAAGTAGCTTAAAAATAAGCTCAAAAAGTGCCCTATAGGTTGTTTGGTTCTCATTTTTGGCCAAAAAGCTTATTTTCTTTTTTGAGCTTATTGGCTTATTGGACTTGCTTATTTGGGTTTTAGTCTTGCTTATTGGTAGTTTAATAAAAATTGGTAGTTATTTGATTTAGTTTAAGCTTTTAGATTTTTATTTGCAAATTTGAGTTTAGCACTAGTGTTTTTAAGCTATTTAAAATGCAATCTATCTTTTAGGCTTGTAGCTTTATTTGTTTTGTTAATTTTTTGATCTTGTGCTATTTAGGAGTAGGTGTTAAGCTGTCATAAGCTCATTTGTTTTTCGTTAGCTTATTTGATTGTAAAAAAGCTAAACAGTTTCCCTTTGGTCTTAGTGTTTAATAAAGCCAATTCTGTCACTTTTTAAGAGCTTATTTCGTGCTTATTTGTGGTTTTTGTAAAAAGTCATTTCATAAAAGTTGTTTATTTTTAGGTCTTAAAGCTTTTTCATAAAAAAATTGCAAAAATAAAAACATTGGGATATTTAGAAGTCCATGGTGAACAAGGCTCGAACCCTGGACCTCAACCAACGTTTTTAACACACACCTCACTATCACTAGCACCATTAGGTCTATCTGGTTAGTATTTGCAAAATTAATTACTTACCCCTTTTTTTAGTCATTTAAGCTTCAGCCCATTTAAGCTTATTAACAGCTTATTTTGATAAGTTGTTTGACCCAACTTATTTTTCTTAGGTTTAGCATTGTCCAAAGAACTTTTCATAAATTTTTTAGAATTTTCCAATTTAGTTTAGTATTTTTAATTAATTTTTTAGATTAAATCAGTTTTTAATTCATAATAAAAAATATAAAAGTCAAAAAATTATAATTCTTTTAAAAGAAATTCTTTTGTCATTTAGGATTGTTAAAACTTAAATTTGCGTTTTTAGGGTTAAATTTGTTGAATTTGGTTTTTTAAAGAACGGGATTTGAATCCCGTTATCGTTTTTAGGTTTAAATCTTTAATTGTTTTTGTTTTTAGTTTGCCTTTTCTTGTTTTTGCATATTAATTATAGAAATAGAATCCAAATCATATATTGACTATTCAAACGCGCGATCACGAACTTAATCTCGATTCTCCATTCACGCCTCCTCGGGAAACGACCCGGGAAGGTTTTTTTAGGAAATTTACTTTGGGTAAAAGTAATTTCCTTTTTAAAAGCCTTACGGAATTCTTACTCTTCTATAATTGATATTATCTTATTATATATTTATATTATATTATATTTATATATATTAAGTGACGATCAATTTTTGGCGCCGCTGCCGGGGAGGTGTGTTACGATTATCGTGTTTCGTTTGAAGATTAGTTTTTGAAGACCCTTCCTCGTGAAGTTATCATTTTCCGTTTGTGAATATTTTCTTCTTATTATAAAAATTAAAAATACCAACAATACTTTTCCTAAAGTATTGAAAGTACCAAAAAAATTGAAAAACAACAAAACAATCCGTGAGGTTAATTGTTAAATCGGCTCACCTTTGAGTTACAAACTATAAGGGGGGTATAAGGCGGGTCGATCCAACGAACTTCGACCCAAAAGGAGAAGGGTTTTTAACTAGCTTCGCGCTGACCAGCTCCTCCGCTTCCTTGTGCGTAATTTAGAGAGCTACCGTGAACTCTTGACCAATCAGACCCAAAAATATTTTAATTTTTGATTTCTTTTCCTTTAGTGGCTGCGCAAACGATCTTCTTTGATTCTAGTGGTGAATCTTCTCTAAGCCAACTACGTCAATCCGAAACGTCGTAACCGTAGACGTTCAAAGCAACCTTTTTCTCTTGAAGAATCTCCCTTAGATACGATGGCCGATCAACGTACTATGGCAGAATTGCTCCGTGCACCCACCGAGGGTTATGCAGAGGCAATTGTGGTTCCACCAATTCTTGCTGAGCATTTCGAGCTCAAGCATAGTCTCATTAATATGATGACTTCGGACCAATTCTTCGGGGGGTTGGTAGGGGGGGTGGGGGGGGGGGTACTTGAGAATGACCAATTCCACATGATCACATTCGTTGGTTTAACAAAATAACTTCCACAATAAAATACAAGGATGTGCCTAATTCGGCGATTAAGCTTATGCTTTTTCCATTCTCTCTTGCGGGGGCAGCCCGTCGTTGGCTCGAAAAAGAACCCCCTCATTCTATTCTCACTTGGGAAGATCTTGTTTCCAAATTCATCAATGAATTCTTTCCTCCCTCAAGAACGACAAATCTCTGAAATGAAATTTCCAACTTTCAACAACGTTTTGATGAATCGTTTCATGAGGCATGGGACCGTTACAAGGATCTCCTTCGTGCATGCCCTCATCATGGTTTTACGAAATTGCGTGTTCAACTTGATTCCTTCTTCATCCTTAAAAACCTAGAAGACCAAGATTCTTTGAATTCTGCCACTTGTGGCAATCTTTTGGAAAGACGTACTCAAGATGTGTTGACGATTATCGAAAACAAATCTAAGGTCCGCAATTCACGAAACAAATCGATTGTTTCTCAAGTGAAATCAAGTGATGTTAATTCTTCTTCTTCCTCTGAGATAGCCAAACTTACTCATGCAGTAAATCAGCAAACAAGTGCTGTGACTACCGCCATGACCGCTATTCTCAAACAATTTCAAGCAACCCCACCTCCAGCTTCCGTAAAAGCCGTTGAGGAAATTTGTGTTACTTGCGGTGGTGCTCATCCTTATTATCAGTGTCTCGCCGCCGATGGCAACACTTTCTCGGAATATCGGGATAATATTCAAGGATACGTTGCAGCAGCCGCATGTAACTACAATCAGGGTAATGTCGGTTATCGTCCTCCAGGTGGGGCTAATCAAACAAGACCACTGGGTTTTGTTCAACAAAACAGGCAAAATAATCAAAACCGTTTTAGCCAACCTCAAGGATATAACTGAGGAAACAATTTCAATCAAAATGCAAATAATTAAGCTCCAATTCAACAAAACCAAAGTGTTCCTTTAAATGAGTTAGAAAAATTTAAGAAAACAAATGAGGCTAACATGAAAGCCATGCAAACTCAAATTAACAATGTGAAAAATGAGTTAAGGAATGAAACACAAAATTCAATTCAAGCTTCAATATCAAATCAAACTAACGAGCTTAAGAACATGATGACTAGTTTCTTTCAAATGAACACTGCTTCTACCTTAGGTACGGGATCTCTCCCTAGCAACATCGTTGCTAACCCGAAGGGTAAATTAAAAGCCATTACCACTCGAAGTGGTCTTGTTCTTGATGGACCTACCGTTCCTATGCATCCTCCATTAATTAATTCGGAGGAGGATGAACGTGTTGAGGAGACTTTAACAAACCAGGAACATGGTGAGTATACCATTAAGGTCCCACCTCCTCAAGTCCAAAAGGCTAAACCTCCTTCTCAAAGAAACTTTGTGATTCACCAAAGGGATCCTCGTTATCCTCATATCCCTTATCCGTCAAGAATGAACCAAGAGAAACAAAAAGAAAAAGATGAAGTCCAAATCCACAAATTTTGGCAAATGTTTAAACAACTTCACATCAATATCTCTCTTGCCGATGCTTTGATTCTAATCCCGAAATACCAAAAAATGCTTAAGTCTCTCCTTTCCAACAAGGAGAAACTTATTAAATTGGCAAACACACCCCTTAATGAAAATTGCGTAGCGGTTATCCTTAAAAAGTTACCCAAAAAACTAGGTGACCCTGGGAAATTTCTCATTTCGTGTGGTTTTAGTGAGCTCAAGTGCAAAGCCCTAGCCGATCTAGGTACTAGCATCAACTTGATGCCACTCTCGGTGTGGAAAAATTTAGGATTACCCGAGCTTATTTTTACCCAAATGACCCTTAAACTTGCTAATCGTGAGATTTGCACTCCGGTCGGAATTGCAAGAGATGTCTTTCTTCCAGTTGGAAAGTTTACATTTCCCGCTGATTTTGTCATCGTTGATTATGAGAGCGATCCTCGTGTCCCCCTCATATTGGGTAGACCATTCTTACGGACCGCTCGTGCTTTGATTGACGTTCATGAAGAAGAAATGATAATCCGTGACGGTAATGAAAGACTAATCTTGAATATGAGACATGACACTTCAAGCTATTCAAACGAACCTCATAAAGAGTCAATCAACATGATTGATGTCTACAATGTTTCATGATAAGTGTAAAATACACATATCCGTTTGTACCTAAAAAAACCCATTTAAACCCAAAACAGACCAAAAATGGCAAAAATATGCTTGTATTTGTGTTTTGTGTGTGCAGGTACGAATATATCAAAAATTACAAGAAAACAGTCAAAAACGGGCAAGCACGGACACAAGAATCAGAAGAGTACAAAAAGAAGCCAAAGAATCAAAGTCGAAGCCAGAAAAGTCAAATCCGCAGTCAAATCCAGTCAACATGGTCAACAAAAAGTCAACCATTATTCGGTAATATACCATAATAATAATCGTTTTTAAATAAATTTTATAAAACGTTTAGAAATTAGTCTAGTGTATACTCGTTTTATGGGAAAAAATATTGGAAAACAATGCCAATGTTTCGTTCTTGAATCGACCGTTAACGTAGTTCCAAACGAGTCCCTAACCGATAGTAATCAAAACGTATATTAAAAACTTTACACAATTAACCCTGGACTATTTGAGACTTGCCACTTTACTTTAAAACTTTTAATCTATATATAAAAAGTTTTATATTTTTTTTCATTACAAAAAATATAAACACACACACACCCCTCCTTCTCTCTCTCTTTTTCCGGCGACCACCACCGTCGCTCCG
The DNA here is from genome assembly GCA_026074375.1 of Tanacetum coccineum. Lineage (NCBI taxonomy): Eukaryota > Viridiplantae > Streptophyta > Magnoliopsida > Asterales > Asteraceae > Tanacetum > Tanacetum coccineum. The sequence continues at coordinate 27,240 of BQNB010043373.1, forward strand.
GCGCCACCTCCGGCCACCGGAAAACTTTTCCGGCGAGTTTTCCGGCCTCGTTCAAAAACGTTTCTTATCACCCGATCCCCACCACCACGCGCCTATATTCACCACCGCACCATCATTGCTACCACCGTCATCATCATCATCGTCTCACCATCATCGTCATCATCATCGCCACCACGTCTACCCCACCACCATCATTATCACGCACCACCAAACACCACCGCCACCTTCACAGCACTACAAAAAGGGTGCGTGTGGTTTTATTAAAAACTAACAGGGGTGCGTTGGGTTGGCAGAGCACCAAGAAAGGGTGTGTTTGGTTATGATAAAACCAACAGATAGGGTGCGTTTGATTTTGCACCAGCCGGGGTGCGTTCGGTTTAAGCGAAGCACTGAAAAGGTGCGTGTGGGTTTGCCTTAGAACCAAAAAGGGTGCGTTGGGTTTGGTATTTGCACCAAGAGGGTGCGTTTGGTTGGCTGCCACCACCACAAGGGTGCGTTTGGCAGTCACCACCACCACAAGGGGTGCATTTGGATCTAGGTTATAACATATTAGGGTGCGTTGGGTTGTGATTCATCCAACATGGATGCGTTTGGTTTTGAAACAGCCATGAGGCTTGTTTGTTTCTGGATTTAACATCATTAAGTGTGCGTTTGGTTGTTCATATTAGTAGAAAATGGTGCATTTGGTTTAACAACAGCCATTAGGGAGCGTTTAGCTAATGTGGACAGCCATGGGTAGCGTTTGGTGTTTACATAGCAGCCCCTAAGGGTGGCATTTGGTTTGGTAAGATTGACCGTAGGGTGCCGTTTGGATGTTCAAAAACCGTAAGAGGGTGTTTTGGTTATCAGTTAAAACCGTAAAGACAGTGGTTTAGGTGAGCAGAAAAACCTTAGGGTTGTGTTGGTTTATATAAATTGACTGATAAAATATATCGAGATTTATAAATATAAAACCGGATATATATTGGTGGTTTAAAATGGTTAAATAAATATGATATTAATTATTTTGTTTAGTTTAGATATAATAACATATATACATATTATATCTAAAACACGCGGGTGTTTGAAATATTGGAACGAGAATAATTGCAACATATATTGATTAAGGGAAAACGTTGAGTTTTGCGAAAATAGGAAACGTGGTATCACGAATAGTTCATGCCGACATTATAAAAAGTTATATACTTAATAAATTTCATTATAATTTTTATTATTTTAGAAAAACCGATAAAAGACGAAGTTATATATTCTTAAGATCGTTAATTTGTAATTATACAATAACCAGATAAACGAACGAGAACTACACTTTTGTAAATGAGACAACTAGTTTAACTAAGACCCGTCGAAGAAACGAATACTAAATTATTAAATATTATTTTATAATTCCCGATTAATGGACAAAGTAAAGACTTTAAAACATGTGTTTACTGTTATACAAGAACTTTTATTTAATTAAGTGGTGATTTTCGAAAACATGTCAAACTGTTTGGTTTAATTATTTACTCGCACTTCTTATATAATACTTGCAAAGTATTATACACTTCATATTAATCATTGGATTGTTTGTCTTTGTCATATAATTCACGGTATGAGTTATATAATTGTTATTTTTCATAAGTGATATATACGACATATATTACACACTTCGCGTTTACTTTTGATTTATTTTATTTAACCAACCACCAAACTACTACAACTTAAAATCTAAATCTTTTCTCAACGTGTCGCGTTGAGGTGACTATCTATCGGGAAACCCAAATTCATTATCATAGGCTAGTGGGACTTAGCAGTTGAGTTAAGCTGCAACTTTTTGATCGAGCCGTTCTGGTTTTCCGTTTGTGCTGTGCTTAATATGTGCAGTTCTGCAAATCATTCTACAACATCAATGTGAGTTTATAGCCCCATGTTTTACTTGTTTTACATATATTTTTGGGGTGAGAACATGCTTGTTTGCAAATGCATTTACATGGTTGATTAAAAATTAGTTTACATACTCATTTATATAGCTCGCATGGGATACATTACTTGACTTCATTTTTAGACATGAATGCATACTTTACTTTTGAAATGATTACGGATTAGTTTAAGCGGATTGAACTGATAACAACAACATTACTGCCCGGGTGTTCTTGGAGGGGACACCGGTAACGGGAGTACATATTCTTTACATTACTGCCCGGGTGTTCTTGGAGGGGACACCGGTAACGGGAGTACATATTCTTTAAATAAATGCCCGGGTGTTCTTGGAGGGGACACCTGTGATGGGTACATACAAGTCTACGTCACAGCTTCATGAACTTAAATACTTGGAAGGGGAGCCGCGAATGTTATGAAATAGATCTATTCGGGTGTGAATCCCCGTTCGGGTGATTAGCTATCACTGGGCAAACGAACGTTATAGCATGTTGTCCACGCGAATGTTATAAAATAGATCTATTCGGGATTGACAATCCCCGTTCGGGTGATTAGCTATCACTGGGCAAACGAACGTTATAACAGGTCGGAATACGATTGGTTGGGTCTACAGGGCCAACAATACATATACATGAATACTTGCGCGTTGTCTTGAATAAAGTGGCAATACATACTTTGAACAAAGGTGGTTCAACTATACATACGTTTTGGTGACTATTTGGGGATTTAAATGGTCATGCATGCTTTACAATTTTTGATTTCTAAAAATCATACATACATTTTGGAAGAACATTTAAGGATTTAAACGGTCATACCTACTTTACGGAACTTTGGTTCAACATTCTACTTACAAAACCTAATGAACCTAACCACTTTTAATATTGACACTTTAAGCATTTTTTCTCAGGTGAATTAAATGCTTGGCTACTTGCTTCATTGGAGGTCAAAAATTGACAAGATTTCATTCATGTATTTCTACTTACATACAAATTATCAAATCTCTTTATCGCTTTCAGCTTTCATTGTGAAGCAATTATGGGAACAAATGTTATATCATTTTCAAGGAAATCAACTAGATTACTTTTCAAACGACACATTTAGAGGTCGTTCTCTTGTATCTAGCGATGTGTATTATGAAGTAACGCCCCCGGACACATTTCCGTTGCGACACATTTTTGGGGGTGTTACAGATTGGTATCAGAGCACTGGTTATAAGGAACTAGGTTGCATATTTTACCCTAGACTATAACTGTTTTCACAAGCATTGCATCACAGCAAACATTTTCAAAGTGCATACACACTACTTGCTTACTTGCTTAGGTTACTTATTACCTTAAGTGCTTACATGACATACATATATATAATATATATATATGCTCGCATTCCTTTTGCGTATATCGTACGTTTATTTATATAAGAGTTAATTATATAAATACTAGGACATTTTTTAAGACCTTGTGAGTTGCACAACGGTCTCATTTATACGTCAGACATTGTAAGTTACACAATGGTCTCATTTTTCTTCTTAGACATTGACACACACACACACACACACACACATATATATATATATATATATATATATATATATATATATATATATATATATAATATATGCTTGCATTCCTTTCGCGTATATCGTACGCTTATTTATATAAGAGTTATTATATAAATACCAGAATATTTTAAGACATTGTGGGTTGCACAATGGTCTCATTCTACTCGTCAGACATTGTGAGTTATACAATGGTCTCATCTTGCTTCTTAGACATCGTGAGTTGCGCAATGGTCTCACTTCGTTCTCAGACATTGTAAGTTAAACAATGGTCCCTAAGAATATTATTTTTCTTCATAGCTTTATACTATACTTTATTACACGGAGACCGTCATAATCTTGTTTACATGGGATTATGTATAAATCTAAGTATTACAAGTCTTGTATGGGCGGGACTTGTAATAGGAGGATTTATATGATAATTGCTATGTTGACTGGTTCATCGAGACTTTTACCTGGTTTACTCTAACCAGTGTACTCATTACCTATCTTGAACTCTAGGTCGATATTTTTGGGTAGTTTTACTCCCTGTCTTCGAAGACGAGTTTGGAACACTCGTCCCATACTCATTAGAGCCCCTGCATCGTTATGTCATCTACCACCTTGAAAACTTTGTGTGTACGCGTGTTGCATCAGAAATTATTAAGTAGGATGATTTATAATCTGTTTATTTAAAAGGATTGGGACGCCTCTTCATTTAAATAAATAAATTATAAATCACCGAACCATGAGTTTATCATTTCTTACTTACATAAATTTGGACGCTTCTTTATGTAAATAAGAAATTATAAATGAGTGGGCTTAATGGTATCCGATATGACACGAGTATGAACCTGAAATCGATAATCATCAGAATCCGTTAAAAGGGTCTAGAGACACAATCGTGTCTTACTACTCAGCAAAATCTTAAGGCCTCACTTGGAGCTACCTTATCTCATTCTTAAGTTATTACTTTTGCCATTGCAAGTCCTTGCAATCACGAACTGTCTGTGGAGCTAACAGACTGAGTGCAATATCCCGTCACCATTTGTTATAGTATTGACGTTATGGTCGCTACTGTTGGGTCCTGGAGCGGTCCTGACTGATACAACCTTATCCAATAGGTTATGCAACTCCCCTTAAACGAGATAAACACCTATCGACGAAACAGATAGTTGGACTATTCATTTCGGGCCACTAGTAGGAAGACTTAGGTCGCGATACATCCTAGTACTGCCAAGTAAGTTGGGTACTTACATACATAAGCCACGTTGATGTGAATCATCGAACATTACAGATAGTAGAAACGAGACTCCGTCCTCGGACATTTAGAAACTTATACAAACATACTCACGCGACTACACTTTCTTCTTGAGGTTTTCACTATAATGAGACTTTCCCTATAACGCGGTTATACCAGTCATAAGATCTGTAATGATATATTTTGAGATACCCATTTTGATGGATTAAATATCCTAGTCAAACCTAGCCAAAACTTTTGTTATTCCGAGGAGTGTTGAAACATCAAACGTTGCTGAATGAAGTTAGCAGCGTCTTGTTTAGAACTGGGCTATTAAATCTTAAATCTTTTCTTGGTCACTCAATCGGATAACACAAATTAAATCTCGGGACGAGATTTCTTTAAGGGGTAGGTACTGTAACATCCGAGAAATTTTGAAATTTTAAAAGACTATTTTAACCTTTGACTTTTCGAGTCTGACTTGACTTTTTGATTTTTGACGTTTTATTGTCTAATAAAAGCAATTACCGCATGACCGGTAAAATTTTCGGAACGTATTTAAATAATAAATTATATTTATTATTACACACCGTGAGTACAAAGATTTTTTTTACTTATTTGATTCGAAAACGAAAAAGGATATATACTAATTCATAGTTGATTTATCAAAAACGAACCACTAAATCATGTTTTCACGATTCGGACCCTAAAGCAATTTGATGTAAAACGATATTCCAGACAACTTTTCAGTTTTACCCGAGACCTGGAAACAATCAGAAAGTGCCTGAAATGCCCTCGCAAGATTTAGAAACGAGAAAATAATTAAATTATATTTAATTAACACTTTTTATTAAATAAAAATATTTAATAAATTAGTCATCATTTTATCTGAAAACGTTTAATTGTAACGCGAATATCCGAGTTGAAATCCATTTTTATTTCGGACAAGGCGTAACCGCATTTTTTCGGAAAAATAATTTGAAAAACAATGGCGCAAGTTTCGTGCGTTGAATCATTCGTTAAGCCACTCAAATGAGTCCCGAACCAATATATTATAAAAGTTTCCCAAAACTTTCACTTTTGGTCCCTGTAAAATATTTACAAAATAAACCCTCAACTATTAAAAACATTTTATCATTTTTATTATTAAATTTTATTACATATATAAAATTTATATAATAAAAATCTCATTTTTCCATCTCTAATATACACACATTTATATACTCATCTCCCTCCTCTCTCTCCCTCAATATCCGGCGACCTTCCCACCACCGCCGCCACCATCTCCGGCCGCCGGAATAATTTTCCGGCGAGTTTTTCGGCCAACACCAAAGATGCTCCTCATCAACGGATCTACTCGATCCCCTATAACACGCGCCGCCACGCGCCTAAACTCACCACCGAACCCACGCCACCACCACAGCCACCGTGGGGTGCGTTTGTTTATGTGGCTATCACCACATAAGGGGTCGCGTTTGGTTGTGTTTTTCACAAAAGGGTGCGTCGGGTTTCGTGGGTTAACAACAATAGGGTGCGGTGTATTTTATTAAAAAACACCGCAGGGTGTTTGGTTTTCGGGACACAGCCACCGCACCTCAAGGTGCGGCTGGTTTGTGATGTGAAAACCCAAGTGGGGTAGGTTTGTTCGGTTATATAAGCCCACCACAGCGGGGTGCGTTTGGTTGGGCGTAGATTAGGGTGTTCGTGTGGTTTGCCGTGTTCTCCAAAATTTAAAAAATATTTTTGGGTGCGGTGGTTGGTTTTTGTTTTATTCACTCATAATGGTGGTTTGTTTTGTGGTTAGCACCTCTTATGGGCTCGTTTGGTTGGGGGCTAACCCGCATTGGGGGGGAGGTGGTTGAGGGGGTGTTTGTTGTGGATCGGTGAATTTAAGCCGGGTCGTGTTAGTACGCCTTGGTGAGGGTGTTTGCTATACAGCCGCGTGGGGGGGAGGGGGGTTTCGGGGCTTGCACCCGGGGGGGGGGTGGGCGGGGTGTGTGGCGACGGGTGGGGGGTTATAAAATACAGGGGGCGGGGGGGGCGGGGATGCAATAACTAACAGTTGGGGGGGGGGGGGGATGCTTTTCTGGCCAAGATCAAATGTGATTCTCGTCAACGGATCTACCCGATCCCCATACTCACTCCCCGCCACGCGCCAACTCTGCCACCGAAACCACCACCTCCACCCACGTCACCACCTCCACTCCATCACTATCACCACCGTCACCCTCATCGCATCGTCATCATCACCACACCACAAGGGTGTGTTCGCGATGTGGGTAACTCCACTAGGGTCCGTTTGGTTGCGGGTTTAACAGCAGGGTGCGTCGGGTGGTGGTAATAGCACCAAGGGTGCGTTTGTTTCGCGTGTAATAGCAGCAGGGTGCGTTTGGTGTAGTCACAACCCCAAGGGTGTTTGTTCGATGGTTCAGCAGCAGCGAGAAGGGTGCGTTGGGAGTGATAATAACACAAAAGGGTGTGTTAGTTCTGGGTTCGCACCAAGAGTGTGATTGGTTTGATGTTTACATGACCCAAGGGTGCGTATGGTTGTCGGGTCAAACCCACGGGGTGCGTGGGGTTGCGGTCAGACCAAGTGGGTGCGATTAGTTGGGTCTAACACCTCAAAGGGTGTGTTTTGTTTGGCAGCAAAGGCTGCGTTTGGTTGTAATAAGTACCCACGAGGGTGCGTTGGGATCCAAACAACACGTAGGTGCGTTTGGTTTTTATGTCAGCCACCAGGGTGCGTTTTGGTTTCCTCGAGGCAGTCAATGGTGTGTTTGGTTATAAGTAACAGATTAGGGGTGTTTGTTTAGCTGTTAGCACAAAAGGTGCGTTGGGTTTGTTGTCTCACAACCATAGGGTGCGTTTGGTTGATAGAAACACCAAATAGGGTGTGTTTGGCTGTGTGACAGCCATGGGGGCGTTTGGATCTGGGTTAAGCACTAGATTAGGGTGCGTTTGATTGTAGTAACAGCCCAAGGGGCGTTTGGTTCATCATAAGACTAACATGGGTGCGTTTGGATTTGCTGTTAAAAGAATAGGGTGTCGGTTGGCTGTCAAGCAGCCGGGACAGCCGGGGGTTTGTTTGGTTTGATAATCAGACACAAAAAGGGTGCGTTTTGTTTTGCACCATAAATATATTAATTGTTTCATTTATTATCGAGTTAATTATATGTGATGAAATCCAGTGAAACTTGCGGCGTCTATGTTATTAATATTAAAGTGGGATTTATATTAATCTATAAGCAATATTAGATGGGTTTTTGAGCTAAAAACGGATTTTGGCGCGAGTTTGTAACGGGTCATTTTGACCAGAAAATAGAACATGGGATTCGGGGTTCGAGATTTTGAAAAGTCAGACTTTAGTTTATAAAATATAACAAATTATATTTTGACGGACGTTTTGATATAAAACGGGACTTTTAACTCCCAATAACGAAGAAACTGGAGTGAAATCGGAATATACACTTTAGTAGAAAAATAGGTTATTTTTAATATATATTAAATCTGACAGGTTTATTAATTAAAGGATTTGAGCACTTTCGAGTCCGTTTCAGCCTTCCGGCGAAACACGAAAGTTGTTCGTAATGACGTTTTACTTTGCCGCGAGGATTGTCAGTTTTAAAATTAAGACATAGCGGGTCAAAACTAAAGGTCGGTTGATCTATTATTTCAATTAATTATATTTAAGACCACTGTTCGGTTCTAAAAACGGAAGGTCTAAAAATAGTAACTTTCGGTAAATATTCGACATAAGCTATGATTGGACGGAAAATAGTATATATTCATATAATATACTAAGGGTTAAGGTTTAAAGACGCGCAAGTGGATTTCTCATCACATGTATATATGTATGTATACATATTAAAATATGTATGATTTCGTCGTTACGATGTACGCATCGTTGATCGTATTTAATACGTGTATTATAATAGAGCGACATAATTATAGGTCGTGGCCGAGATCGTTGCAGATTCGGTTGTGATTTATTTGGATTATTTGATCGTGGTCTTTGATCAAGGTGAGTTTCATAACCTCGCTTTTCAATCTTTTGAATGTTTATAAACCCGCGAGGGGGATACATGCTTGTCTACAAACTCTTATACTTACTCGGTTACCTTATAACAATGTGATTGTTTTTAAAGGATATTGTGAGTTTATAGCCCCATGTTTTACTGGTTTTACATATATTTTTGGGGTGAGAACATGCTTGTTTACAAATGCATTTACATGGTTGATTACCTGTTTGGTTTACATACTCATTTATATATCTCGCGAGGAGATACAATACTTGGTTTAATTTTTGAACGTAAACACATTCTATAGTCGCATTATTTTATCACTCCTGGCCCATATTTGGGTACAAACAAGTCTACGTCCACATCGCTTGAACTGTAAATCAACTTGAGGTGAGCGCGAATTTATGAAATAGATCTATTCAGGTGTTGGATCCCTGTTCGCATGTGATTAACGATCACTTGGTAAACGAACATTATAGCGTGATGTCCACGTGAATGATATAAAATAGATCTATTCGGGATTGACAACCCCCGTTCGGGTGACTAGCTATCACTGGGAACGAACGTTATAACATGTCGGATTATATCGTTGGGACCTTCGGGCCTCCCCAACATGGCACGAAATTTATATAGTGCGGGCACGGAATTTATATAGTGCGGGCAATGTCACGGAATTTATATAGTGACTCAATTGTGTTCATAAAATGTGTTATGCATTCTTTATAAAATCTTTGGGATAAGATTTGGTACTTATGGTGACATAAAATGTGTTATGCATTCTTTATAAAATCTTTGGGATAAGATTTGGTACTTATGGTGACATAAAATGTGTTGTGCATTCTTTATAAATCTTTGGGATTTTTACATGGTACTGTGATGATACAGTGGATTACATTCATATTTAAACTAATCTATGAACTCACCATTTTAATGTTTGACAACTTTAAGCATGTTTTCCAAGTGAATTTAATGCTTGGACTATTGATGTGCATTGGAGTACTATACATTCAAAGCTTTTCATTGTGAATGCAAATTATGGTTCAATGTAATTATTAAATCCAGAATTTTATTAAATCAAACAAATGTTATTATTCAATACGACACCTAAGGTCGTTCTCTTGTAGTCTATTGCAGTGTATTACGAAGTAACACCCCTATTATGGTTACTCCGCTAGCGTTTGTAAACGAATTTTAGGGGGTTACAGATTGGTAATCAGAGCAATGTTATAGGAGAACTAGGTTGCATATTTTACCCTAGACTATAACCTATTCACAAACATTGTAACATCACATCCAAACATTTCCAAAGTGCATACACGCTACAGATGCTTATTGCGTTCTTACGTGTTGCATTAAGTGCTTACGTGGCATACATATATATAATATATATATGCTTGCATTCCTTTCGCGTATATCGTACGCTTATTTATATAAGAGTTATTTATATAAATACCAGAGCGTTTCTTAAGACATTGTGGGTTGCACAATGGTCTCATTCTACTCGTCAGACATTGTGGGTTGCACAATGGTCTCATCTTACTTCTTAGACATTGTGAGTTGCACAATGGTCTCATTTTGTTCTCAGACATTGTAAGTTAAACAATGGTCTCAATTATACCTCAGACATTGTGAGTTATACAATGGTCTCATTTTACTTCTTAGACATTGTGAGTTGCACAATGGTCTCATTTTGTTCTCAGACATTGTAAGTTAAACAATGGTCTCTAAGAATATTATTTTTCTTCATAGCTTTATACTATATTGTATTACACGGAGACCGTCATAATTTTGTTTACATGGAATTAAGTATGAATTTAAGTATTACAAGTCTTGTATAGGCGGGACTTGTAATATGAGGATTGATATGATAATTGCTATATTAACAAAGCCCGTCACAGTTCTGTTTACACGGGATTGTAGAATCAAAAGTATTGGGCAAGTTTTGTATATGCGGGACTTAGTTATAGGAGTATTGATATGTGTAATCACAATACTGAAATGTTTATAGAGATTCTTTACTTTATTTTACTGTCTAACCGAGTACTCATAAATTTATCTTTGAACTTTATGTTGATCTCCGCCTGGCAGTTTTGTTTTACTTCCCAGCTTCCAAAGACTAGTTTTAAATCACTCGTCCACAAGTCAGTAGAGCACATGCATCGTCTTTGTCAACCACCTTGAATGTTAAGAGAGTACGCGTATTGCACCGGGAAATATTAAGTAGGATGATTTATAATTTAAATATTTGAAAGGATTGTGTCAACACGCCTCTTCATTTAATAAATAAATTTATAATCACCGAACACAAATGATTATCATTTCTTACTTACAAAAATTTGGACGCTTCTTTGATGTACAATAAAAAATTATCAATGAGTGGTTTAATGGAATCCTAATATGCACGATTATGAACCTGAAATCGATAATCATCAGAATCCGTTAAAAAGGTTAGGAAGTACAATAGTTGTCGTTGCACTACCGCAAAATCTTAAGGCCTCACATGAGCTACCTAAATCTCTTTTCATAATTTTATTAACCATTTTCTTAATTGCAAATCCTTGCAGATCACAGAACTTGTCTGTAGCTAACAGACTGTGTTCAATAACCCCTCACCTTTTGTTTATAAAGTATTGACGTTAAATTTCACTGTTGTTGGGTCCCTGGAGCGGTCCCCGACTAAACAACTTTTAATCCAATCATAAGGCATCTCCGCCTTAAACGAGATAATCACAATATTCGACGAAACAAGATAGTTGGACTATTCATTTCGGGCCACTAGTAGGAAGACGTAGGTCGCGGTACATCCTAGTACTGCCAAGAACTGGCAGTTGAGCGTGCTTGAGTGAGAGTAGCACTGGTTTGGGTGACCTGCGGGAAGTCCCAAGCAAGGAAAACAAAAGCAAAGCGGTGAGCATGAGGGCAAAGCAGACAATATTGTGGTCTGAGTAAGCGAGATGTTCTTAGTGAGAGCGATACCAGTTGGTTTTAATATCAATCATAAAAACTGTGACGCATCGATATTTTTCTAAAATATCTACCTTGATGGATTATATATCCTGGTCAACTTAGCCAAACTTTTGGTATGTTGAGAAGTGTCGAAACATCTAATCTTGCTAAAGAAAGTTATCATCGTCTTGCTTAGAAACGGTTTATCAGATTTTAAACCTTTCTCGGTCACACAATCGGATAACACGAATTTAATCACCGGACGAAGATTTCTTTAAGGGGGTAGGTACTGTAACAACCCATAATTTTCGAATTTAGAAAGACGATTTCAATCTTTTTGACTTATAGGTCCTGGCTTGACTTTAAATAAGAAACGATCATCTAAATCACGTTTTCCAAACGACTCGGACTCTAAAGCAATTTGACGTTGATTGACATTCCTGACAACTTTTTTAGTTTTGCCCGAGACCCTGGAAACGAGCCGAAAAGGTTAAAACAGCACCGGCAAACATTATGTCGAACACTAAACAAGACGCGTGACACACAAAAACAATTAAATTTGTTTTTAGTTATCAGTATTTATTTAATAAAATATTAAATAAAATTATTCATCATTTTTTAATTAAAAGCGTTTTTTTGAAAACGCGACTATGATCATGATGAAATCCATTTATTTCCGGACGGAGCTGAACAGGTTCATAAAATGAATTAACGGATATATTATTAAAAGTTATAAAATATTTATGAAATAATATATGCGAAAACTCATTTTTATCGGAAAAATGATTAGAAAAACAATGGGCGTCAAGTTTCGCGCGTTAATCGACCGATAAGATTCGGCCATCGAAGCTAGTCCTGAACCGTTTTTATAAAAACTATACCAAAAATGTTACACTTTAACCCCTCAACTATTATAAACTTGCCACTTGGTTTTATATATATATAAATCTTACACATTTCATTTTCATTTCCATCTTTTACTCACACACACAAACTTATAACACACTTATATATCTCTCTCCCACTCATCTTCTTCCCCAATAATCCGGCCACCCCTCCCCACCGCCGGCCACCACTCTTCGCCACCCGATAGGCCGTAAAACTTTTCCGGCGGACATATCCGGCGAAGACCAAAAAGACTCCCCATCCACCGATCTATCCGATCCACCAACTCACTCTCCTTCACGCGCCTTATAACACCACCACCACCACCACCGAACCCACGCCACCACCACAGCCACCGTGGGGTGCGTGTGGTTATAAAAAGGGTGCGTTTGTTTGTGTGGCTAGCACCATAAGGGGTGCGCTTGGTTGTGTTTTTACAAGAAGGGTGCGTGTGGTTTTAGTATAAACACTAAGGGTGCGTTCGGGTTAAGGTTATAAGCAAGAGGGGTGTTTGTTTGGTTTGTGGTAACAGCCGGGTATAAAACCCGGTGAGGGTGCGTTTGGAGTCGGGAAGGCAACCGGGACAAGGGTTGTCGTGTTGACAGCCGCGGGTGCCGAAGGTGTTCGTTAGTTGGGTTTGGTTCGCGGGTCAGCACCACAAAAGGGTGCGTGGGGTTTAGCAGCCAACAAGGGTGCGTTGGTTTGGGTTTCATAGCCGGGAGGGTGTTATGATCGCTAAAAAAAACGGCCAAACATGGGTGGTTATCGGTGGGCAGCTGCCGCCATGGGTTCGGGTCGGGTTGTGGGTTGACAGCCGGTATAAACCCGCGAGAGGGTGTGTCGGGGTGTTTGGTTTGGGTCGGGTTTGACAGCGGGACAGCCACGAGGGTGTGGGTTTGTTTGGTTAAAAATCGCACAAGGGTGCGTTTGGTTGTAACAGCCAACGCCAAGGGGTGCGTTTGGCTGTTATAAATACAAAAGGGCGTGTTTGGTTTGGTTGGCAAAACAGCCGAGGGGGGGCTGTTGGGGTTGGCTGCGAAACACCGGGGCTTGTGCGTCGCGTTTGTAGTTTGTAGCACCGAATAAAGTGAGTTTGGTTAACCGTTAATATATAATAAACTGTTTCAGTTAATTGATTTATATGTGATAAAATCGGATAACTTGGCCGGTCTATAGTAAACACAGAATAAATATTAAACGAGATTATATGATGAATAACGATATATAAGACAAATTTTGAGACGAGGAATATGATCTAAAAATGCTTTAGTGCCTTTATGTTAACGGATATGCTGTGATAAAACAGAAAATATAATGTGAGATTCGATTCGAGACTTTGATAAGTTTAGACTTTAGTTTATGAAATATAACAAATTATATTGTTGACAGGACGTTTTGGATAAAAAAACGGGACTTCTAACTCCAATAACGAAGAAACTGGATCGAAATGGAATATAACACTTTAGTGAAAAATAGGTTTATTTTTTCATGAAATATTAAAATTGACAGATTTATTAATTAAATGATTTGATCAACTTTCGACCGATTCAGCCTTCCGCGAAACACGAAAGTTGTTCGTAATGAGACGTTTTTTTTAACTTTGCCGCGAGGCTAATCAGCTTTAGAAATGAGATAGTTAGGATTTGGACGGAAATAGTATGTATACATAAAATATAACTCAGGTTAATGATAAAAGACGCCAATAGAATTTCTCATCACATGTAAACGTGTATGTTATACATATAAAAATATATTATTCGTGGTATAACGATGTACCATCGTTGATCGTATTTAGAACGTGTTATTAATTCGGCACGAAAAATTAATAGGTCCGTGGTTCGAGATCGATGCAGATTCATTGGAATTATAATTGATTAATATGATCGTATGGTCTTAATTACAATGTGAGTTCAAAGCTCGAGCTTTTCAATCTTTTTGAAAGTTTTAGTAACCCGCGAGGGGATACATGCTTGTGCTACCAAATTCTTAACTTGGTATACTTATAACTATATGAATGTTTCTTAAGGGATTATGTGAGTTTATAGCCCCAAAGTTTTACTGATTTACATATATTATTGGGGTGAGAACATTGTTTGTTTACAAATGCATTTACAGGATTGTTTACAAATTGGTTTACATACTTATTTGCATAGCTCGCTATGGGATACATTATTTGACTTCATTTTTGGTCACAAATGCATACTTTACTTTTGAAATGATTTCGGATTAGCTTAGGCTGATTGAACTGATAGCAATAAAATTACTGCCCGGGTGTTCTTGGAGGGGACATCGGTAACGGGAGTATATATATATATACGCATTATTTGTATCACTGCCCAGATTTGGGGTACATACAAGTCTACGTCACATCGTCATGAACTGTAAATCACTTGGAGGGTGAGCGCGAATGTTATGAAATAGATCTATTCGGGTGTGGATCCCTGTTCCGGAAGTATTAGTCGATCACTTGTAAACGAACATTAAAGCGTGATTCCACGTGAATGTATAAAATAGATCTATTCGGATAACTCAACTCCCCGTTCGGGTGACTAGCTATCACTGGGAACGAACGTTATAACATGTCGGATTATATCGTTGGGACTATCGGGCCTCCCCAACATGGCACGAAATTTATATAGTGCGGGCACGGAATTTATATAGTGCGGGCAATGTCACGGAATTTATATAAGTCTCAATTTGTTCATAATATATGTTTTATGCATTCTTTAATAATATTGTGGGATAAGAATGGAACTTATTGATGTACATAAAATGTGGTTTATGCTATTCTTATAAAAATCTTTGGGATAAGATTTGGTACTTATGGTGACATAAAATGTGTTGTGCATTCTTTATAAATCTTTGAGATTTTTACATGGTACTGTGATGATACAGTGGATTACATTTATATTTAAACTAATCTATGAACTCACCAACTTTAATGTTGACACTTTTAAGCATGTTTTTCTCAGGTGAATTAGATGCTTGGACTATTTGATGTGCATTAGAGTCTTTACATTCAAGCTTTTCATTGTGATGCAAATTATGGGACAAATGTATTATTAAATCCAGATTTTTATTAAATCAACAAATGTTATTATTCAAACGACACCTAGAGGTCGTTCTCTTGTATCTATTGCTGTGTATTACGAAGTAACACCCCATTTGGTATTCCGCTGCGTTGTAAACGATTTTTGGGGGTGTTACAGTGATTGTGGGGATCTTGTCTACCCGTAAACTTATTGCTTTGCACAAGATTGATTAAAGGTTGCTTAAGCTCGATATAGATTAAGCATTGATCGGTGAGACAACAATAGCAACTCATATCCCCTCGATAGGTGCATGTAACATTGTGCCATCTCGGCCATTGCAACAATGTTTTGATCGACAATTGGTTCTTCTAAATAAAAATTTTCAACAACAACCGAAGGAGTTTGTTGTTGACGACGTCTTCGAGATTGCGAACGAGTGCGCATAAAAAGAAAAACTAAAATCAAAAAGCAAAACTTTACACTAATTTTTTTTATTAACAATGAATTTTAACGGTTACACGGAAGAGACTTAAACCAAATAATCAACTACTTCACGGTAGCTCTCGAAAATTGCTTTTCAAGGTGAGCCGTACTTCGTAGAGACACAAATGGCAAGTGTTAAATCTTTAGTTCGATTTGGGAACCAACAAGTTCACCGAAATTGATTATGATAATACCTCCGTTGAGAGTATTATATTTTGGTATTTTTACCAATTGGTGACTTTTTATCTCTTAATTAAAAAGGAAGATTTTTTTTATATTTTTGATTTTTTGATTTTTTATCTTTTACTTATACTAAAAAGAAAAAAAATACTTTTTTTCTTTTTATATTTTATGATTTTTTTTGGATTTTTTTGAATTATAAAACAAGAATGAAACTTTCGAGGGTGAAAGGATCTTTAAACCAAATAAACTAAAAATGAAGGAATCTTAAACACTAGTCCCCGGCGCTAAAAACTTGGTGTTCGAGTTTTATATACCCAAAAAATATATAAAATATAATACTTTAAATGAGCAATTAAGAAAATTACCAAGTTTCCCTCGATAAAATTCACTCTCAAAAATATATATAATATAATATATAATACGTATATTTAACCGGGTAAGTATGATCACCCGGGTCGTTTCCCCAACGACTAGTGAAATTACAACCTCGTTTAAGCTTTGATTCTGATTTGAATAAGCAAATGGATGATTTGATAATCTAAAACAACAAGTAAATTTGAGCAATTAAACAATTAAACAAATACGGGAAACAAATAAAACGCGACAATTTGACAAGTAGACTAAAATTAATCCTAAAATTGCAAATTAAATTTCTAAACCTAAGATAAGACAAAAGAAAATTTTAGGAAAAAGAAAAACATTTTTTTGAATTTAATATGAATTAAAAACTAATTTAATCTAATTAAATCTTAAAAAATAGCAAATTAAGTACTAAAAATTTGGAAAAATGATTTTTAAACTTATAAAAGTCTAAAATAACATATAAATTCAGAAAACTATTTTTAACTATTTTTAAAATTAAAATCCTATTTTTAAAATTAAAATTAAAAGCTTAAAAATGAAAATTAAAATCTAAGAGTGGTGAAAATGATTTAACTGAATGTAAATCTAAAGCTATTTTTTATAAAACTAAAAACTATTTTTTTGTATTTTTCTGAAACTTTTTTCTATTTTTTATTGATTTTTTAAGATTTTAACTTTCGAAAAATTACTAAAAATAAAATAATTGATGAAAAATTATGAAAAATTCAAAAAAATTCTAAAACGTAACAAAGATTAATAGAAAAATAAAAAACAGAACTCAGCTTATTAAATAAGCTGAGAAAAGAGCTTAATAAGTTACAGCTTATAAGTGGAAAGAAAAATGAAAATGTGTACTAGTATTAAATTGTGTGTGATATGGATGGATGAGCTATTGAAGCAAACTGGTTAACACGTTGGGACTATAAGTGAGAGGTCGTGGGTTTGAGTGTGGGCAACCCCTTTTTGCATTTTTTTTCGACTTTTATGAAAAAACTAAATACTAGGATTTATAGAGGACACAAAAATAAGCTACTTTAATAAAGAGGACCTAAACTGAAACTTAATAATAAGCTCAAAAACAGCTTATCAAAAAGCTGTCACAGAAACAAGATGTTTTGGCTTATTCTCACTTAAACAGCTATATTAAGCTCAAATTAAGCTCAATTTTAAAAAGGAAATAAGATCCTAAGAGCTTATGATGTGCTTAATCTATAAATGAAAAGAGATTTGAGTTAAAACTAATAGAAGACAACTTAGAATGATGATAAAAGGAGCAAAGTCAGGAAATAAAACATTAAGCTCAAAAACTCAATAAGCTCAATTGCTCAAAAAGTAAAGACAGCAAATAAGCTTTTGCAAACTTGACAAACAACTTATAAGCCACTAATTTAAGCAATAAAACCTAATACTTCAAGCTAGAATCTAAAATTTAAAAGCTAATTTCTATTGCTAACTGTTTTTGGCTTTTCATGTTTTTTTTAATGACTTTTAACAGCAAATTAAACTAGGAAGATAAGCTACAAATTGCAAATTAAGACTTAATCTATAATAAGCTATATCTAAACTATATCTTACTAAAAGATAAGCTACTAAATCCTAAATTTGCGGGCTTAAATTGGGGCTTATATATCAGTTGTACTAACTTATGTTAGTACTGCTGGTGCAATTGGCTATACCACAAAAACCAAAATGCAGCCAAACCTAGTGA